>JAQZBX010046828.1:0-20657 GCA_029593785.1 Cabassous unicinctus | reverse complement strand
GTTTTAGATCACAGAGGGATTACAACTGTGGCAAGGGAGGATCATTGGTGTGGGGTGTCAGAGATGGGGGATGCATGGGAGGAGGTTCACCTGGGGCACACCTATAAGGCATATAAATGTGTTCAAGTGTCCATTGGATATTTTCAGGGTGGGTGGAGATTCACACAATAAACAAACAATATCAAATTCCCATCCTGGGGATCTCTGCCACATTATCTAATAGGATAGCAAGAATGCTGAATGGGGGATGGAGCATTGATGGGCCCTATTATTGATGACTGTACTTAGGAACCCTCACTTTCGAAATTGAAACTTAGCCGAATTTTATAGGGTGCCTGAGTTACCTCCTGAAAGCCTCCTTGTTGCTCAAATGTGGCCTCTCTTTAAGCCAAACCCAATATATAAATACATTACCTTCCCCTCAGTGTGGGACATGACTCCTTGGGATGAGCCTCCCTTACACTGAGGGATCACTACCAAGCACCAACTAGAAATGCAACTGGAAAAAGACCTTGACCAAGGGGGGAAAGATAAAGACAAATGAGTTTAAATGTCAAAGAGATGTCAAAATGAGTCCAGAGGTCATTCCTGAGGTTACGCTTATTCATGACTCAGCAGGATCTCATTGACCACCAAATTAAATATTGCTATAAATAGCTAGGCTCCTGAGGGCTCTGGAGACATACAGACATCATAGGCAGGGCAGATAGCTCAGGAGTTTGTTGCCCTCCCAGTGGGTCCTACATGGGCATTTATGTTCCTCAGTGTGACACAGGTGGATTCAATTGTGGTTTCCCTACACATGGCTCTCCTGGCCCTTCTATTTAAACCTATAGCTGGTACTAGTGTTGATAGGTGTATGTCCAAGAGACTTAAATTTTTGTGCTGTCCATGTACCAGCCAGGCCCTGAATTTCAACAGAGTTGCAACACCTTCTCTCCAGTTCATTGGACATACCCAGCATAACTAAAAAGGAGATGATAGACAACGACCATCCCAAGGAACAGAGAGAATCTGCAACTTCAATCAAATAGGGCCATCCATCTGCCCCATCGGATCTATAGCCCCCTCTCAATTATAGGTGGAGGGGGCATCACCATTTCAGAATCCTCAGGATTGGGGAATGAATGATGGACTAGAGAAAACTTATTGGTATTTTACTATAGACTTGTGATTCTAGAAATGGATGAACTTTTATCATTAATGTGGAGGCAGTGGCCACTGGAGGTTCTAAGGGCAGGGAGAGGGGAATAACTGGTATAATTATGGGGCCATTTTCAGGAGTTGGGAAATGTCCTGAATGACACTGCAATGACAGATACAGGCCATTATATATCTTGTCATAACTTACAAATTTCTTTGGGAGAGAATGTAAACTATAACATAAACAATAATCCATGCTTAGTGGCATCCTCTAAAATGTTTTCATCAATGTAATGAATGTACCACACTACTGAAGGATGTTGTTAATGTGGGAAAATGTAGGAGGGTAGGGAATAGGGCACATGGGAATCTTCAATTTTTTTTAAATGTAACATTTATGTTATCAAAATATCTTAAAAAAATTTTTTTAAGTATATTTTAAAAATTCTGTAATGGACTTGAATAATAACAGCACATCTCTGTGATTAAACTGAGAGCCACTGAATGTTCACTTTAGATGGATTGTACAATGCCTGGGACCATATAACACAGTGAATAATGGACTATGGTTAATGGTACAAATATGAGATCATTCTCCTATGAACTATGACCTATATATAATACTCATATATGGCATTAATAATAGGATAGTTTGTGGGAAAATGCACACAATATATGCTATGGACTATGGATAGCAGTAATATTATGACAACGCTTTTTCATCATTTTTAACAAATTTGTCACAAAAATTTAAGTTGTTGGAGGTAAAGCGATGTATGGGAATCCTGTATGGTATGCATGATTGTTTTGTTAACTCACCACATCTTGAATTTTTAAAAAGTGAATGCTTAAAAAATAGAGATGATGTGTTTACACAAATGTTCATAGCAACCATCAAAATAAATGGATAAAAAAATCCCTATCTTGCTCAAATTCTTCTAAAAATTTGAATAGGGGGGAATACTCCCAAACTCATTCTATCAGGCCAAAGCATACATTCATATTCTGCATGGTTATTCTTTATATACTAGATATTAATATTGCATAAGTCATATTTTACTGTGCATACATTTATGTTTCACATACCAATACCAGATAAAGATACCAAAATAAAACTACAAATCAATACACCTTATGAATATAAGTGAAAAATCCTCAAAAAACTAGCAAACCAAATCCAACAGCACATAACAAGAATTACACTTTGTGATCAAATTCAATTTATCACAAGTATGTAAGGGTGGTTTAACATAAAGTAATCAATGAATGTAATATATCACATTAAAAAAACAAAGGGAAAAAACAGGATCATCTCAATTGATGGAGAAAAGTCGTTTGACAAAATCCACCACCCCTTCTTAATAAAAACACATAGTAAACAAGGAATAAGAGACTTCCTCAACGTGTTAAAAGACATCTATGAAAAACCCAAAGCTAACAGCATATCCTATGGTGAAAGAATAAAAGCTTTCCCTCTAAGATCAGGAACAAGACAATCATGCACGCTGCCACCATTTATTCAACACTGTCCTGGATTAGGCAAGAAAAACAAATAAAAGGCATCAAAATTTGAAAGGAAAAAAATAACACTTTCCCTATTTGAAGATGACCTAATCCAATATACAGAAAATCCTGAAAAATCCACCAAAAACGCCACTGGAACTAATCAACACTCAAAATTCAGTAGGGTTTCTATATACTAGTAATTTGAAATCAGAAGAAGAAACCAAGAAAAACTCCATTCACAATAGCAACTAAATGAATCTAATATCTAGGAACAAATTGAACCAAAAATGTAAAAGATTTGTCCACAAAAAATTATAAAACATTGCTACAAAATCAAGAGAAACCTAAATAAATGGAAAGACATTTGTGTTCAAGGATTAGAAGACTAAACATTGTTTTGATTTGTATTTCCCTAATGGCTAATCTTGCTGAGCATTTTTTCATGTGTTATATGGACATTCATATATCTTCCTTGGAAAAGTGTCTATTCAAGTCTTTTGCCCATTTTTTTCCAGAGCTCATGTTTCTTTTTATTGTTGAATTGTGGAATTTCTTTATATATTCTCAATATTAAACCCTTACTCAATATGGGTTTCCAAATATTTTCTCCCATTGTGTAAGATGTCTTTTCCTTTCAGGGTAATATCTTTTGAGGAGCAAAAGTTTTTAAGCTTGAGGAGGTCCTATTTATCATTTTTTAAATTATTATTTGCTTGTACTTTGAGTATAAAGGTGAATAAACTATTGCCTAACACAAGATCCTGAAGTTGAGTCCCTGTATTTTCTTCCAAGAGTGATATGGTTCTGGTTCTTATATTTAGGTCTTTGTTCCATTTTGATTTGATTGCTCCATATGGTGAGAAGTAGGGATGCACCTTCATTCATTTTTACATGGACATTGAGTTTTCTCAAGACCGTTTTTTGGAGAAACTACTATATCCCCAGTAATAAACCATCAGTTGGCCATCAAGATGAGGGTTGACATCTGAACTCTCAAATCAGTTTCAGTGGTCAGTATGTCTCTCCTTATGCCAGTACCATGCTGTTTTCATTACTATGGCTGTGTAATAATTTTTGAGATTGGGAAGTACAAGTTAAGCAACATCATTTTTTCTTTCTCTAGGTGGTTTTGTTACTGAGAAACCTTACCCTTCAATACAAACTTGATGATTGGCTTTTCCATTTCTGCAAAGAAAGTTGTTGGAATTTTTATTGGACTGCATTGAATCTATAAATCATTTTAGGTGAAATGTTTTAAAAATGTCCTATCAAGAGCTAGCTACTGTTCTTCAAAGTAGGAATTATTAACTGAAATTTTACTTCTATTAGCAAAGCCTACATATTTATCATAACACAAAAGGACAAGTATTAAAACAATATTGGTTATTTCCCAAATTGATCTAACTGACTTAAATGCATGAAAATTTTCTGGATAAATGAATTCAGTTTGTCAGAAAATCTAATGAGATAAAAATGAAAACAAAATATTGTCTTGCCTAAACTGCAAGGGCTATGAATATAAATGAACTCTAAATTTCTTGAAATTTTATTCCAGTGTGAACAAAACTCATTATTAAAGAAACAAATATTATAATACTAAGAATATGATGGATATAAAACAGTATATGTCATGTGTGGCCGTCTGGCAATTTGATGTAATTATGAATTTCAAAAATATAATTGGATCATGCTTGTAAACTGATATGTTAATCTGGGCATGATTAAGTTATGATTAGGGCATTGACTGGGCCATGGCAGTAGGGCATTGAGACGCACCCCTTGGTGGGTGGGGCAATTGAATATAAAAGGCAAGGCAAAGGACAGAGGAGGCAGTTTTTGAGAAGCAGTTTTGATATTGGAGAGAACTTCCCAGAAGAAGAGAGGCAAGCCATTTGCCTGATCATCTACAGCCGGCCTTGTGGAGGTAAAAAGAGCTAAGCCTGGAGAGAAACGCAGCCCCAGGAAGAGAGGAACCCAAGAAGCCTGAACTCTGGCAAATGTCGGCAGCTGTCTTGCTCCAACATGTGGCAATGGAGTTTGGTGAGAGAAGAAACTTATGCTTTATGGCCTGGTAATTATGGACTTCTACCCCAAATAAATACCCTTAATAAAGACCAACCCATTTTTGGCATTTCACATTAGCACCCCTTTGGTTGACTAATACACCATATATCATACTTTTATTTACATTACACATACAAAAAATCTGGATTCAGCATTTTGTCATTGATTTGGGACAGGTTTTTTATGCATGTTCAATTAAAGACAGGATTCAAAGAAATCTTTCTTTCTAGCTAGGGACTTTTCATTTAATTCTGCCTTACAAAGCTGAGCAAAATACTCAAATCCTGAAATCTCATTTGAGTCTGAAACCTCTAAGTGATGAAAAGAAATAATGAATAAAATGCCATATTATTTTTATTAGGACATGCTAAAGAAACCTCACAAATATTAGGAAGTTCTTATCAAATTAATTCTACCATCAACATTAGGTTTAGATAAGTACATGGCACTCTCCAGTACTTTACACAAAATAAAATGGAAGTAGGGAGCTGATAAATTCTTTTACAAAGGCTTTTAGAAACAACAATGACCATTTGACCCTGCAATACCACTTCTAGGTTTAAACACAAAAGTTTTGAAAGCAAAGACTTCAAGAAATATTTGCACACCGATATTCATACCAGTATTATTCACAAATGCCAAAAGCAATACAAGTGTCCAACAACATATGAATGGGTAAATAACATGTAATAATTTCTTCTTTACAAGGGATATCAGAAAATCCTTAGAGATGAATGAAAACCAAGACACAACATACCATAAGTTTTTTTGCAGTATAGATTCATACTCAGACGTACATTTACAGCTGTGAATGCCTCGAGTAAGAAGGAAGAAAGATACCAAATAAGAACCTCTCTTGCCATGTTGAACTAGAAAAAGAAGAGCAAAGTATACCCAAAGTCATCAGAAGGAAGATTAGTGAAGCGATAAATAAAATAGGATAGAAAAACAATTGAGAATAAACAAAACAAAAAGTTGGTTATTTTTAAAAAGCGTCAATAAAATTAACAAGGCTATCTAGACTCACAAAGGAAAAAAGACACAACTAAGAAATGAAAATGTTGATGTCACTACTGATCTTACAGAAATAAAAAGGATTATAAGCAAATCTATGAACAATTGTACACAACAAATTAGGGAAGGGGAAGGGGTGGGTGCTGTCACCTGTGTTGACCATGGTTCTTCCAGGAACTCTGCGGGAACCCAGGGGCCTAAAGACCCCTCCCCCACACAGGAGAAGCCTGGGCGCCAGGTGGGGTGTTCCTGTCTAGTCCGCACCTGGGGATGTCCTGCAGAAGTCACACCTTCTAAGCCAGGCCTCACTAGCGTCCGCCCTGATCCCGCCCATCCCCGGCGTGGGAGATCCCCTCAGCAGCCTCCTGCTCCGCGGCTCCCAGACAGAGCCCCTGGCAGCGAAGCCCCGGGCCAAGGAGAGTAGCTCGCTGGCCAAGGAGCCAGGCGGGGACCCGCGGCCGCAGGAGCAAGCTGCCAGGGCGCTCCAATACTGGAAAGTCAAGGGAGGAGCGCGGGGAGCACGACCTCCCCCTGCCAGCGGGTGGCGAGACTCAGGGGGAAGGAAAGAGGGGGTGGGTCCAGGAGCGGCCCGGGGCGCTGCCTCTCGCCCTCCCCCGCAGTCCTCCAGCGCCGGAACGCACCTTGGGCTTCGCGTGGAACCCTCTGAGCGTCGCCCACCGAGGACTGGAGCTGCCTTGGCGCGCCGCCAGCCGACCCGCCACCACCTTCTAGGAACCACGCCAGAGCACTTAACTCGACCAGGAGCCACAAGACTACAGCCCTGAGAACCTGCGGGAGGCGCATGGGACCAGCGGGACCCTGCCCGCGCCCCGCACCTGAGCCAGGAACAGGAGAGAGCGCCGGCACACTGGCAGCCCCACAGGACGGCCCCTGGTAGGACTACAATCCCGCCTGTTGAGGATGCTCTCTTGATCAGCCCCAGAGGTGGAGGCGTGGTAGTCCTGGGACCCTTGCTCCTCACCCCCTTCGGAATCTGAACCCTGTACAGACGCCCTTTGACAAATGCATTCCTGTAAATTTTTTTCAAATGTAAAAGCACAGTTCCATAAAGTCTAGGTGAAACTTTTCCACATGCACAGCTTGTGGAGTCAGGGAATTTAGTACACAGCTTTTCTGGAGACGATCTCTTGTTTTCTGATCCTGAAAATAATTTATTGGGGGAAAAAAATCAAGTTTTCATATTGTTTTCCCAAAGGTGATATGCATTTTAATAGATTTGGAGTTTCTCAAAACTGTGCTCTTTAGATATTTTAAAGAAAGACAACAAAAAAGAATGAATAAAGAAAAATAAGTAGCATGTAGTCTATCCAAACAATGGAACATTTTCAGATGTAAAGAGGTGAAATTCTGGTATATGCGATAACTGGATTACCCTTAGAGACAGCATGTTGGGTGAAATAAATCAGGTGCACAAGGACATGTATGATCTCATTTTTATTAAATAATTAGAATAAGTAAACTCATAGAGACACAATCTATAATATTGGTCACCAGGGGATAGGATGAGCTAGGGAATGAGGCATTAATGCTTAAATTGTACAGAATTTCTAATTGGTTTGATGATAAATTTTGGTAATGGATGATGATGGTAGTACAACATGAACATAATTAACAACACTTAATTGTATATGTCAGTATTGTTAAAAAGGGGAAAGTTAGGTTGTATATATGTTAGTAGAATAAAAATAAAAAACAAGCAAGCATAGGACTGCACTATGCAAATGGTGAACCCTTCCGTAGTTGATATTTCATGAATTGTAAAAAATGTACCAAACTAATGCAATGTGTTATTAATAGGATGATGTATTAGTCAGCCAAAGGGGTGCTAATGTGAAATACCAAAAATGGGTTGGTCTTTATAAAGGGCATTTATTTGGGGTAGAAGTCCACAGATACCAGGCCATAAAGCATTAAGTTTCTTCTCACCAAAGTTCATTGCCATGTGTTGGAGCAAGACAGCTGCTGAAATTTGCCAGGGTTCAGGCTTCTTGCATTCCTCTCTTCCTGGGGCTGCATTTCTCTTCAGGCTTAGCTCTTCCACAAGGTCAGCTGTAGACTATCAGGTGAACGGCTCACTTCTCTTCTTCTGCGTCCTTTTCTCCAACATCAAAACTGCTTCTCAAAAACTGCTTCCTCTGTCCTTTGCCTTGCCTTTTATATTCAATTCCCCCACCCACCAAGGGGTGGGGCTCAACACCCTACTGACATGGCCCAGTCAAAACCCTAATCATAACTTAATCATGCCCAGATTAACAACCATGAACCAATTATATTTTTGAAATTCATAATTACATTAAATTGGCCAACAGCTACACTTCACCCTCTGAATTCCAAAGATACATTACAATATTCAAAAAACCTTATATCAGTAACAATTCATATACAAAATCATATCATAGGCAGTTTAAAGAAATACAGTTTGTCTTCAGGCAAAATCCCACCTGCTGTAGACCTCTGAAACTTACAAAACCATTTAACTGCTTCCAATACACAAATGGAAAGAGAAAGGATAAACATTTTCAATATCATAAGGAGAAATTGGGATGTTAAACATTAGTCATGGATCCTCTAACAGTTCAGTAAACCTGCAGGGCATCCTCCATTTGATTTCAAAGTCTGAGAGTCTTTCTTAAGATGATAGTTTTTCTCCTTGGGGTCACATTGAAACCCACCCTTTCCACAGGCTTGCCCAATGGACATTTCCTTGGTTCCACCCCCATCAAGCATCTGGGTGTCGACCAAGCTCTGGACCTCACACTCGAAGAGTGTTGGGGTGATTGCTACACCTTACCCAATCTTCGGGTTAGAGTCTTAGCCCCTCTAGTACAGTGAGGTGAAGACAACATTCCCCCTAACCTTTGGCATACAGGTTCAACCCTCTCAGAGCAACCAGTTGACCACTTGGCCTTCCCTAACTTTTGGCATACAGATTCAACCCTCTCAGAGCACTGAGTTGACCACCTGGCCTTCTCTAATCCATGGGGGACTGGAGAACCCCTCTCAGACCTATGGGGTGCTGACATTGACTGCCCTAATCTTTGAGGAATGTGCTCCACCCTCCCTGCACCCTGGGTGGCAAATCTCTCCCAGAACATTGGATGGGGACATCCACCCTCTACTGAGGAAAACTCACCCTCTCTGTACATATGGATGGGGCTCCTCTTTTGACCCAAGGAGATGTCTTAATCCCAGATCTCTGCTTCCATGGTTCTCTTCTTAAAGCTGTTTCTCCTTCAGTCTCTCCTTTCCATGTTCTCTTTTGTCCAAGCTGACCATGGTTTTGTTCATACAGTTCTCTCAAAAACTTTGTTGGTATAGCATGCAGGAAGCAGGGGTCCACGCCATCAGACAGTAAGACTTTCCACATGTCTTTCCGAGATAACTGCATCTTCAATTCTGATTTACAAGTTCCAAGTTTAGAAAAGTCTTCAAATAGGGCATTTTCATCTGGGAATATGATTTCCAGAAACTTGGAAGTTCCAGATTCAGTTTCTGTTTTCTTTGTGCCCAAAAGTTCAGTCTTTAATGCATTTCGCTCATCTATTATTTTGCTATAAGCTGCAAGGAGAAGCCAAGGCACATTCTCCAAGTTTACCTTGGAAAGTTCTTCAGCTAAATGCTGTGGTTTGCCATTTTCAAATTCTGTCTTCCATATAACACCAGGAGTGAATCTTGCTAAGTTTTCTGCAACTTTAAAACATGGATCACCTTTCCTCCAGTTTCCAATAATAGTTTCATCATTTACTTCTAAGGCATCATAGAAAGTCTCTTTAGTGTCCATATTACTATCAACAGTCTCTTCAAAGTGATCTAGGCCTTTTCCATCAAGCATTTCACAATTCCTCCAAAACATACCCCTTATCCATTTATAAAACCGTTCCAACATTTTTTTTTTTTAAGGCAGACTGCCACATGCAGCGCCTCATTTGGATGTGTCTGGAGTCTTGGAAGCTTGACTACCGTACCTTCTCCTACAAATGGACCTTGAGAGCTTGTTTGGAGGTTCTAGCAGGGGAGGGCAGCTACTCGTATACCCTTGACTGAAGAACGGTTCTCCTCTAGCAGGGAAGGTCGTCCTCTTCGACCGAGCGTGCAGCTTCGGGAGGGATGCACATGGAGTGGTGAGGGAGGAAGGGGACACCCGCCTAGCCAGCCAGATCAGCCGAATCAACGTTGGTGATCAATGGGGTGACAGATGTCGCAGCCAGATCGCCCACACATCCCCAACATTTTGGTATATGCAAAAGCACTTCCCCACTCCTTGGTACCAAATTCTGTATTAGTCAGCCAAAGGGGTGCTAATGTGAAATACCAAAAATGGGTTGGTCTTTATAAAGGGTATTTATTTGGGGTAGAAGTCCACAGATACCAGGCCATAAAGCATTAAGTTTCTTCTCACCAAAGTTCATTGCCACGTGTTGGAGCAAGACAGCTGCTGAAATTTGCCAGTGTTCAGGCTTCTTGCATTCCTCTCTCCCTGGGGCTGCGTTTCTCTCCAGGCTTAGCTCTTCCACAAGGTCAGCCGTAGACTGTCAGGTGAACGGCTCACTTCTCTTCTTCTGGGTCCTTTTCTCCAACATCAAAACTGCTTCTCAAAAACTGCTTCCTCTGTCCTTTGCCTTGCCTTTTATATTCAATTCCCCCACCCACCAAGGGCGGGGCTCAATGCCCTACTTATGTGGCCCAGTCAATGCCTTAATCATAACTTAATCATGGCCAGATTAACAGATCAGTTTACAACCATCATCCAATTATATTTTTGGAATTCATAATTACATTAAATTGGCCAACGGCTATAGATAGTATATGGTAACTCTGTATTTTCTTCATGACTTTTCTGTACACCTACAACTTCTCTAATTAAAAAGCAAAATAAAGGAAGGATAAATAAATGCCAGAAAAAATAATTATTTAGGTTACCCCACCAATGAACCATATCCATCTGAGTTGTATTTTGAGGGCAAAGGGAATATAGAATGAGCAGTGAAAAAAAAGTTATTTATAAATACCAATATGACCTTGTGTCTAGCTACGTAAATGATGTATGCATCATTATGTGTATTTCTTACTTTGTCATAAATATGTTTGCATGTACATACAAGTGACTGCAGTTGTCTGTTTTGTGATGTTTCCAACTAGTTTTGAAAAAACTGTATTCATTTTCATGTCCTATCTCTGAGGGCTCTGTTTCCTTATCTCAGCAATCAGCCAGTGACCTGACAGATATTTCCTTCAATGCCAAGAAATGAAGGGAAAAAAAAACCTAAAAATCCTCTTCCTTTCTTGGCTGATTGGCTCTGATCTGCAGCACTCCTTCATATAAAGCCTGGCTGCCCCCTTCTCTGGCTTGACCTTCACCTCCTTCTGTGGATGCCAAAGATCAGCCAGACGTGCAATCTTAGGGTCATGTTTCCAACACTGTGCATGCACAAAAACCCTGGATAGGCCAGGCTTTGTGTTAGCTCCAGGAGGCCCTTACTCCTGTAAGAATCTTACTCCTCAGCTTTATTGTGTCCAGGTTTTTATGTCTCCCAGTTGCTTGAACCATTGTGTTTTGCTTACTGCAAGTAGACTGTCTTCAAATGCTTTTATCAAACACCACTTGTTAAGCTGCTCTATCTTGAGGTGGGTGAAAGGAATGCCAATCTTTATCTCAGTCCTGCAAGGAACCCCCAGAATGGACAAAATTCACAATCACATTTATTTTTTATTTTAGTGAAGGTCCATATTTCTTCCAGTGTGCACTATGTGTACAATATGTTACAGTAAATGGACTTGCAAGAGTGTGGCAGGAGAGAGCATTGTTTCATAAGAATAGACAATCCATTTGAGAAGTTTTCTACAAATTAGTGATGGTTAATATGGATGTATTTGGAGAAATATAGTTCTTTAATTTTAAGATATGTAAAGGTTAGTGAGAACAATCAAGTAATATTTATGGTTCATAGACAAGTTAGAATAATTGAAAGAACAAAGTCTTTGAGTTTATGATCCTGGGAATAGGTTGGTTTCCTGCAGAAACAAGGGAAGTTCACCTATTTTAACAAGATATTAGGATGAAAGACAATCTGTGGGTACAGATATATTTGTTTTGTAATTTGATAGGGTGAAATTGTAAATCTTGGCTTATGTATACTCTTAGTGTGAAATTAAAATAGCATTTTTATTTTTAAACTGAGTGCAATGGAAGGGATGCTGGAACATGAGGGAAAAAGGAAGTAAGTCTAATAGATAAAAGACATTATTGTTTGCCACATACACTCTTAGATCATAAATTTAAGTTAAACCAGTCAGCAAGATCATACCTTATTCTTAAACCATGTTCAGCAGGGAGGAAGAGTCCAGAATAGGCAGAGTTTGGGTTTTGCCTTGTGAATAAAGCAGACAGAAAGAGCAAGTGTAGTTAATGCAGTGTGAAATGGATCGATTATATTGAACAATGATGAGATGAACATATAAGAGAAACACTGTCAATGATCATGAAATAATTGTGAGATAAAACCATGAACACATTAAAGGAGTGTAAGACATTTGGAATTGAAAATTTATGATGAAGAAAATACAGTCATGGAAATTGAGTTAGATTTGAAAAGAAATAATGATTATTAAAGTCATGTGTTTATACACATTATTCACATTAAGAGTTTGATTGTTGAAAGGACTCACAGGATTCAAGCAGTTTAAACTTAGTGAATAGATTTATAACAGGCAGAGGAGACAATATACATTGCAAAGGTCCTACAACATCAGGCATGGACATTTTTGTCCTTCCAACACAAGTCACAGAGTATTCACGCTCAGCCCAGGTTTCAAGCTACCAACAACATATACAAATTGGGAGGTACCAAGAAGCTCAAAATTGGCTGGTGTGTTGGCAACTCTTATAGTGAGCTGGTCATGTAGGCACATTCAATCTATGTGGACAGGCTCCCCACTCCAGGTTCTACCATATCAGGTGCAAATCAAAAGTCCAATTGTAACTACAAAACTAAGCAGATAGGATTAAACATCTGAAACAACTCTGGATCTGTGGTGACTGACTACTATTTAGGTTTAGTTAACAGATTCCACAGCTTTGGCCAAAGGTCAGTATATCTACAGAAAAGCTGGTAGTCAAAGTAGGCTTGCTATGCAGGTAATAAGAGATAAATTAATAGGACTGGAAGACAGACAATGGTATCCATGGTAAAAAAAAAAAAATTTTTTTTTTTTGAGAAGAGAGCAGAACTAATAGAAAAAATAAAACAAATTCACAGCAATAATGGAAAAACACTTCTCTTAAAATCAAAACCTGTATCTGCAGGTGTAAAGTGAACACTATGTTCCTGTAAATGTGTGATAAAGATTATTGAAATGAGATATATTTTGGTGACCAAATCAATATTTATAAAATGAAGAAATAATTCTAAGGACACAAAAGCAGAACAAAAATCCTGGAAAGTTGGTAAAGTACCTACAGCAGCACTCAAAACAACAACAACAACAACAACAAACACACACTGAAGTAAATAAGAATTGTGTTATTTTTCAATCAAATTCCTCAAATACTTTAGAAAATGTATTACATATGGTAAGCATTACTAGAATAATTAAAAGGAAAATAATATGGACTTAGAAATAACTAAATCAGGAGCACTGATGATAAAGAGATGAGAAGAATGAATGTTTAAAACTGCTAATATTTTCTATTTTTACAATTACTGCTTGTTATTCATTCACAGTTAGTAATCAAGAAGAAAAGCTTTATATAAACAAAGATATAAAATTTACCTAACAGATAAAGTAAAATCTGAGAAAAATTATTGCACACTATCAGCTTGGAAGCACACAAGATAAAAGAAAATAATAACATATGAATTATATGGGAAAATTAATATAGAATAAGACAACAAAATTTATTACATATATTTCTCTCATATACATAAATGTAAATGGAAAGCATATTTAGATGAGGCAATGTTTCAATATACATCAAATTGTTTATGTTTTTTAACCCATTTACCAATGTATCTTATAATTAAACTCATATTGTGTAACACATTATATGTATATGCATATTCCTTACAGTAATATTTGTAATAGATATAGTGATAGCAAGAGAAATAAGCCTAAATGTTTATTAGTAGGAGATTGGATAAATAAACACTTAAAAATAAAGTAAGTTTTATTATTGAAAACAACAAAAACTGGCTTTATTTAGTTGTTGTGCAACAAAACAGCCCGGAATTATGTGCAAGACCTGGTGGATGGTGGTAAATTTGTTTTTGTTTTAATATAACACATTTATTGAGATAAAAATTTATATACCATACAGTTAAGCCTTTGAAAGTTTGCAATTCAGTGGGTTTTAGTACATTCAGAGATTTGTGCAATCATGAACACTTTCTAATTTTAGAATATTTTCACCACTCCCCAAAGAAATTCCATGCCCCTTGACAATCACTCCCTAAACCTCATCCTTCCATTCCCTGGCACACACTAATCCATATTCTGTCACTATGGATCTGCCTTATCTGGACATAGAGCATGAGTGGAATAATACAATAAGTGGTTCTTTATCACTGAGTATATATACCCTTATAACTGAGCATAATATTTTCAATGTTCATCCATGTAACCTTTATCTGTACTTTGGAGGAGAGACACTGCAGGTTAACTGCAGGATTTTTCTTTTCATTTGGAAATTTCTGTTTTGTTTTGTTTTTGTTTTTGGTGTTAAACATATGCTTGATTTATTTAAAGGGATTGTATGAGTAGGGGTATATATCTATATATCTATATATCTATATCTGTATACTCATATACACACAGAAAGATACATATATACAAATTTATATTATAATTTACAAAATACTAAGAATAAAACTATGAATTATATTTCTGGATATCAGGGAAACATACAATGCCAATGCAATATTAACTGTTATCCCAAAACAGATAAACTATGAAAAACTGTTTCATTCTAAGGATGAAATTGATTTTCATGATTGAAAATCAATTACTATATTTCATCAATTAAGTTAATTTTGCAATATATTTACCTTTAATCAAAATGTGCATAAGGTAAAAAGTGAAAATGAAACATATTCCTAATAAAAAGAGATATGAAAGGGTATAGTTGTCATTCAGTGTTATTCTGTTAGTAAAATGAGAAATATGAAATAAATATAATGTTTGAAATTTGAAAGGAAGGAGCAATATTGTCTTTTTCTTACATGATTATTAGTGCATACCTGGAAAACTAAAAGGGAACTCAACCTGACTAGGAAAAGTAAGGTGGGATATGCTCATAGGGAAACACAGGCTATTGCATCCTGCTACCCTGGGAGAGAAAGCAATAAGAATAGAAGGTGGTCAGGGACAGACACCTAAGCAGCAGGAATCAACCCAACTGCAAAGAGTCAAACCTGCCCAATGGAAAGTGACTGGATAGCTATCTGAAGAGCTAACTGACCCAACAAAAGTTTAGCTCAGTGGAGGAGTTTCTGCTTTGAATATAGGAGGTCCCTAGTTTGATTCCTGGCTCCTCTTAGACTAGTGATCCACTGGAATATCAAACATCCAACTGATACTTAAGGACAGAGAAAGCATAGACATTATTTTTGTATTCACTTCTCTTGGGTCTCTTATTCTTCTTAAAAAAGTAAGATAAAGTTAAAATTTAACTTCGTTTACTCACTAAAACTTGCTTCAAAACCTAAAGAGGTCAGGCTGTAGAGTAATTGATTGATAAACACCAGCAGCCTGAGTACCTACTCAGGGGAAAAGAAGGTAGGCTGTTTTTCCTTAGTTTTTATTTGGCTGCTTGCTTGTGTGTGTGTGTGTTGTTGTTGTTGTTTTGTCTTGTTTTCCTTTATTATTTCTCCACACCGATTTTTTTAAATTAGGTGCTGCTGGATTATTTCTTGTTTGCTGTGTTTCCTCTTCCTTGATTTCTCCTTTAAAGTGTATACCAATTTTGTCTAACAACACTATCTCTTTTTCTTCCTTCATCTTTCTATCTTCCACTTTCTGTTGTTGTTCTTACATTCCACCTCTCTTTGTTTAGTCTGCAATTTTTCTGGTTTTTATTTCTATCTCATCTAATGGTTTTCTTTTATTTACTTTTTTCTTCTTTTTCTTTTCTTTTCTCCTTTCTTCTCTCATCAGCATTCTGGACTTTTTATTCATTCTACATATTTTTCTCCCAACTCATTGTTTCATTGTTGGTATTCCATTTTTTATTCCCACAACTTTACCCTACTTACATTAGTTATATTCATTTTCCTAGGTCTTATACGGTTCCTTTTCTAACTTTTACTACTATTATTACTATTATCAGTTTTATTTTCTTACCTCTTTTTGCTTTCTGTGGACCTAATGTTTTTCTTTCAAGGGAACATAGACAACAACAAGGAAATAGAATAAGAGGAAAAAAGTCTTAAAGAGAAAACATGACACACATCCAAAACAGCAACTAAATAAACCCCTAGAGTAGAGAGAGAAGCTAATCAACTGAATAAACCCATCAAGATAAAAAGATACCCAGACATCAACAAAAAATTACAAACCATACCAAGAAACAGAAGACATTGCCCAGTCCAATGAAAAAAGTAAAAATCAGGAAGAGATGCAGAACATCAAACAACTAATCAAAGCTGTCCAAACCAGTATCATGGACCAACTTAATGAAGTTAAAGAATCAATTAAGGATATTAAGAAGACATGGGGAGAATATACTGAAGAAATTACAAAAGTACATAAAAAGATAATGGATGTGAGAGTGATGAATGTAACAATCCAAGAAATAAAATAAAAAAATTAAAATAAAAAAACACTGGAGGCACATAACAGCAGATTTGAACAGGCAAAGGAAAGAATTAGCAATGTGGAAGAAAATAATCTGAAATCAAACTGATAGAACAGATAGATAAAAAGATTGAAAAAATCCAGCAGGGAATTAAGGATTTGAATGACAACACAAAATGCATAAACACACACATTATAGGCATCCTAGAGGGAGAAGAGAAGAGAAAGGGGGCAGAAGGAATGTTGAAGGAAATAATGGCGGAAAACTTTCCAACCCTATTATTGGAGATGGATGTACATGTCCAGGAAGCACAGCATACACCAAACAGTATAAATCCCAACATGCCTACTCAAGACATATAATTGCCAAACTGTCCAATGCTCAAGAAAAAGAGAAAATACTGACGGCAGCAAGAGAAAAGAGAACCATCACATATAAGGGAAGCTCAATAAGATTAAGTGCTGATTTATCCTCTGAAACTGTGGAGGCAAGAAGGCAGTGGTATGACATACTTAAGGTCTTAAAACAAAAAACAAACTTCCAGCAAAGATTTCTCAATCTAGCAAAGCTGGCACTCAAAAAATGATGAATAGTTCAAAATATTATCAGATAAACAGAAATTAAGAGTGTATGCCTATAAGAAACCTCCCCTTCAAGAAATACAAATGGGAGTTCTGCAAGTGGAAAGGAAAAAACAACAGAGCGAGAGAGTTGTAGGAGAGTGTAAGAGCAACAACAACAAGAAAAAGAAATAAAAATAACATATGACATACATAAACCCAAAGAAAATATGGCTAATGTAAGTAATTCCTTCAGAGTAATAACACTGAATATTAATGGATTAAACTGACCAGTCAAGAGACACAAATTGGCAGAAAGGATAAGGAAATATAAGACATCTGTATGCTGTCTATAAGGAACCCAACTTAGACCCAGGGATTCAAGGAAGATGAAAGTGAATGGCTGGAAAAAAATATTTCAAGCAAACAATAACCAAAAAAGTGTAGGAGTAGCTATACTAATATCGGAAAAATAGACGTCAAGTGCAAAACCATTGTAAGAGACAAAGACGGACACTATATCTTAATAAAAGGAGTAATTTTTCAAGAAGAAAGAACAATCACAAACATTTATGCACCTAAACAGGGAGCCTCAAAGTACATGAGGCAAACACAGGTTACAATAATGGAGAAAGAGATGCTTCTACAATTATAGTGGGGGAGTTTAATACACCAATATCACCATTAGACAGAACATGTCAACAAAGAATCAATAAAGGAACAAAGACTTTAAATAATAGAATAGAGGATCTTGATGTAGTAGACATATACAGAAAACAACACTCAAATACAGCTGCATACACATTCTTCTCGAGTGCACATGGGTCATTAGTCAATATAGACCACATGCTAGGTTACAGAAAAATTCTCAATGAACAGAGTTAGTTTGAAAATACACAAAGCAATTTCTCTGACCACAATGGAATGAAGCTGGAAATCAATAAGGGCTGGAGAACCAGATTAGGCACAAAGATATGGAAGTTAAACCACACACTCTTAGACAAACAGAGGATTAATGAAGAAATTTCAAAAGAAATCCGTAACAACCTAAAACAAATGAAATGACAAAACAACATATCAAAACTTGTGGGATGCAGCAAAAGCTATATTGAGAGGGAAATTCATAGCCATGAATGCATATCTCAAAAAAGAATAAAGAGTTAACATTGAGGACCTAACTGCACACCTGGAGGAATTATAAATAGAACAACAAACTAACCCCAAAGAAGTAGAAAGATGGAAATTTAAAAAAAATATATAGCTGAATTAAATGAAATAAAAAATAAGAAAGGAATACAAAAAATAAAACTACAAGCGGGTTTTTAGAGAAGATCAATAACATTGACAAACTCTTAGTTAGATTAACAATGAAAAAAAGAGGGAAGATCAAATACACAAAATAAGAATGAGAAAGGGGATATCATCACTGACCCAACAGAAATAAAGAATATCATAAAAGGATACTTTGAAAAAGTATTTGCCAAAGAGAAAGATAATTTAGAGAGAATGGACAAATTTCTAGAAACACACAAGCAGCCTACATTGACAAAATAAGAAACTGATGAACTCAACAGACCAATCACAAATTAAGAGATACTCAGTCATCAAAAAACTCCCCATTAAGCAGAGCCCAGGACCAGATGGTTTCACAGGTGAATTCTATCAAACATTCTGGAAAGAACTAACACCAATCCTGCTTGAACTCTTCCAAAAAAATAGAAGTAGAAGAAACATTGCCTAACTCATTCTATGATGCCAACATTGCACTATTACCCAAGCCAAACAAAGAGGCCAGAAGAAAAGAAAATTACAGACCATTCTCTCTAATGAACCCAGATGCTAAATTCCTCAACAAAATACTTGCTAATGGTATTCAACATCAAATAAATTGTACACCATGAGCAAGTGTCTTTCATCCCAGGTATACAAGGTTGTATCAATATAAGAAAATCAATCAATGTAATATACTACATAAACCAAATGAAAGATAAAAATCATATAATCATCTCTGTACACATACAAAAAGCACTTAACAAAATACAGCACTCTTTCATGATAAAAACACTGCAAAAGACAGGAATAGAAAGAAACTTTCTGCACATGCTAAAGGGTATATATGAAAAACTCACAACTAACATCATATACAATGTTGAAATCCTAAAAGCTTTCCTTCTAAGTTTGGGAAAAAGAAAAGGATGCCCACTATCATTGCTACTATTTAACATTGTGTTAGAAGTACTTTCTCGAGCACTTTGGAAAGAAAAATATAAAAACATCCTAATTAAAAAGGAAGAAGTAAAAATTTCACGCTTTGTAGATGGCATGATCCTATACATAGAAAGTCCTGAGAAATCTACAACAAATTTCTAGAACTTATAAATGAGATCAGTAAAGTCACAGGTTATAAGATCACTGTGCAAAAATTAGCATTTCTGTACACCAATAATGAGCAAGCTGAGGAAGAAATCAAGAAAAATATACCATTACAAAAGTAACTAAAAAGATCAAATACCTAGGAAAAATTTTAACTAAAGCTGTAAATGACTTATACACAGAAAACTACACAACACTATTAAAGGAAATCAAAGAAGAATTAAATAAATGGAAGAATGTGTCCTGTTCATGGATAGGCAGACTAAACATTATTAAAATGTCTAACATACCCAAAGTAATCTAGAGATTTAATGCAATTCCAATAAAAATCAACACATCATTTTTTAATGAATTGGAAAAACTATGAAATTTATTTGGAAGGGCAAATGGCCTCAAACAGCCAAAGACATATTGAAAAAGAAAAATGAAATTAGAGGAATCTCTACTTAACTTTAAAATATAATACAAAGGTACAGTGGTCAAAAGTGCATGGTATTGGCACAAGGATAGACACACTGACCAATGGAACCAGATTGAGAGTTTTGATACAGATCCTCACATAAAATGTCCTCTGATATTTGACAAGGCCACCAAGCCCACTCAACTGGGAGAGAATGGCCTCTTCAACAAATGGTGGTTCAAGAACTGGATATTTATATCCAAAAGAATGAAAGAGGAACACCATCTCACACCTTATACAAAAATCAACTCAAGATAGAGCCAAGACCATAAAGCCTTTGGAAGATAATGTAAGGAAGTATCTACAGGACCTTGTAATGGGAAATGGTTTCATGAACATCACACCCAAAGCACCAGCAGTGAAAGAAAAAATGGATGGGTGGGATCTCCTCAAAATTAAAACAATTTGCACCTCAAAGGAGTTTGTCAAGAAAATGAAAAGACAGCCTACCCAACGGGAGAAAATATTTGGTGACCATATATCTGATTGGAGCTTCAAATCCAGCATATATATAAAAAAATCTTATATCTCAAAAATAAAAGGACAAACAACCCATTTTTAAAAATGGGCAAAAGATTTGAACAGACACTTCTCCAAAGAAGAAATACAAATGGCTAAAAAGCACATGAAAAGACAATCAACATCTCTAGCTATTAGGGAAATGCAAATCAAAACTACAATGAGATACCATCTTACACCCATTAGACTGGTAGACACTTAAAAAAAT
>JAQZBX010046827.1:0-20659 GCA_029593785.1 Cabassous unicinctus | reverse complement strand
TTGAGACAATCACCTCTAACTATACTAACCCTACAAACCTCCTCTTTCAAATAAAAGGAACCATCAAACTGATTTCATACAGAAAAACAGAAAAACCCCTGAAACAAATGAATATATTCCCATGTTAAAAAAATACAGTCAACTTTCAAAATAGAAATATATTATATATCATGTCTACTGGAATAAAAATAAATAAATAACGGTAAAGCATACCATAAGGAAAAATAGACTTTAATCAGGACCCTAAAGTTAACTCTAGGATAATTCATTGAGAAGATGGGTGACTTTAAACTGATCATTAATATTTGTGGGTTTCACTTTTTTATCCAGTAACAAATATATATTGACCATCTATTAAGTATTTTTAGAGTGTATGTAAAGTGAAAATAATTCATCAATTAAGCCAAGAGCATCTTATCTACTTCAATGGGAGTAATTCTATGATTGTCTTTATGGAACATTGATTATCTGTGAAACACTGGCATTTGAAGGAGAAATATTACTACTAAGTATAGAATGGAAAGCTTGGAATGGACACATATCATTTGATTCATATATCCAATGATACATTTCAACTGTCACATGAGTGTAGTCACCATAGAATTTCTTTATCCAATCACTGTGGAAACATTCATCATATTCCAGGAGAAAAAAACAGGAAGTTCAAACCGAGAAGCAAAACATATACAATAAATTCTTCCTTAAACTTATTCTCAGCCTGCAAAAAAATGGAGAAGGTGAAGAAAGTGTACAAATGGTGACAAAAATAAGAACACCTACTCTAACAAAAGTCAAAATATCTTATTGAAAGAAAGCACAAGTTTCCTTCAGCATGATAAGAAAGAAGCAGGTTAAGAAGAGAGTCAGCAAGTATATTGTAAATAAACATTTTCAACCTCCTTCTCCTGAAACTACTTGCACAGGAGATCCCCTTTCCAAAGAAAACATTCTCCTACACAAGGTTTTTCTCAGGGCAAGTTTAACACCTTTGTTCCTCAAGCTGTAAACAAAAGGTTTTATCAAGGGGACCACATTGGTGTAAAAGACAGAGGAGATTTTTCCATCATTCATAAACCTGGCCGAAGACATTTGGTAGTACGCAAATGCACCTGATCCAAAGAATAGAGAAACTGCTTTTATTTGGGAATTGCAGGTGTGGAAGGCTTTGGACCTGCCCTCAGTGGAATGCATGGGGATTATGCTGCAGAGAATGAAACAATATGATATAAAGATAGTGAGACTGGGAATGATGCCCACCACAATGAACACCACCATGTCATTGACATAAGTGCTCAAGCAGGAGAGCTGGAGCACAGGAAGGATGTCACACAAATAATGGTTGATGGTGTTGGAATCACAGAAGGTCAGTCTCAGCACACATCTGGTGTGGGCCATAGCACTAGAATTGCCATCAAATAAAATAAAAAAATAAGGCAGGAGCAGATTTTAGGGGACACGGCAATGTTATAGAAGAATGGATTACTGATGGCCACATAGAAATCATAGGCCATTGATGTTAGCACACAGCACTCAGATTTGGCAAAAAAAAAAAACAGAAGAAGAGCTGTGCCATGTACCCCTGGTAGGAGATGACATTCTTTTTTGATAAGAAGTTGATTAGCATTTTGGGTGTGAAAACAGAACAGAGGTCTATGTAGGATAAGTTAAAGAGAAAAGAGTACATAAGGGTGTAAAGGTGGGAACTCAGCCCAATTAGAATTATCAAGCCCAAGTTTCCCTGCACAGTGATTATATACATTGACAGAAACAGGAAGAAAATGGTGATTTGGTGATCTTGGTGGTCTATTATTCCCACCAAAATGAATTTGCTCACAAAAGAGACATTTCCATGAGCCATTCTACTCTGTGGCATCTGTGGGTACAAGAGAAAGGCTTACATTAGAGGACACCCTAGACCTTAAATAGTATTTCATCTCATAGTAATGGGCCTCACAATGGGAATGTCTGAGACTAGTCCAACATTGATCCACAGAATCTGCTTTTTCACCTGATACCAAGAGACACAGATTTCACAGTATTATACTCCTTAAATCTAAATATAAGAAAGAGCATCTACAACATAACCCACAGAATGAAGGCCAGTGCTCCATAAAAAACATAAATACTGGAAAAACCAAAATGAAAGTCGAAAGATGGACCAGGACAGAATCCTTCCCTCTCATCTCATCATATCTCTATTCATGTGAGCCCACCCCTCCCCAGGAGAAAAACTGGAGGGAGAGGCCCTGGCAGCCTGGAGCTGTCCTCTCATGTAGCTTTGATGCTGGTGTGGTGGGAACCATGAACATTGTTTCAAAATCAAACTGAGAGACTAGAGTCTAGAAGAAGTCCAGCAGCTGTCCCAAGTCACAAAGTAAAAATCATTTCTATAGAAGTAAGCGTTGCCTCACTGGAGAGTCAACTGTGGGTCCTTTTGTCTCTGAACTTTCTCTGCTGTCCCCTCAAACAAATTCTTCTTCCTGATTCACTTGCATGTCAGGACAACAAAATATGGGAGAAAAAGCAGTATTTCTTAATCCCTGAATTTCCATGTCAAAATAAAAGGGATATACTATGAATGGAATTCAGGAATTCACCCATTCTATGCTGAGATTCCTGATCACTATTATTTTCCCTGTGGAAGTTGAAGGGGAATTTCAAACACTAAAATTTTGTTATCTTTAACTCTAAAATAATGCAGATAAAACATAATTTCTAATTTGCCCTGGAAATCATTCAGAGCTATAGATCATAATTTCTTAGTTTAACATTGAACCCCCTGAAGTGGCAGAGAAAAACTGAATATTCCTCTGAAAAGATGCTGAAGATTTAGTGTTGGTTTAATAATATAATGCACTTGGTTATAAACAGATTAGAAACTTGTTCAATATCTTCTCAAGAGAACACATTCTGTGAGTAATATGGAAATAAGGGGATTGTATTTACACCCTAAACAATGATATGTCATTAATTCCTTAGAGACTCAATAATTTACTTGAGATTTCACTTCACTCTAGAGATTGTGCATCCCTCAATGCAGAGAAAAAATGGAACTCCCATTTCCCTACCATCTTCATCTCTGAAGGGAAATCTCTTGTCTTGTTTTATTATGTTCTCTCATCCCATATACAAAGGAATAATTCCACTTAAGTTCTCCCTACATGATTCTTAATTCTTTATTAGAAATTTCTCAAGAATTGCAGTAATTCACTTAGATGTTGTCTCTTCTGGGTTATCTACAGATAAATTCTAATGCTTTGAGTCCCTCTACTGTGTTTGTTTCTTAACACCTACTGGAAATTTCTACCTGACTAACTTTAGTGGCCTTAAAAGTAACATTTCAATAACAGACATCAACAACTTCTTTTCATGGTAATAGTTAATAATTAGTCCTCTGGTGTCAGAGGGCATGTGTTTGACTCCTACCTCCATAATTCCTGATTCTAACATCTTGGGCAAGTTACTTAAACTCTCTCTGCCTCACAGAGTTTGTCAGATAGGGATGCAAATAATAGCATTTCTGTCATTGGGTTATTGTGACTGTAGATTGAGTTAATATAACTGAAGTGCTTAAAACAGTGCCCAAAATATGATAAATAGTCCAGAAATATAAGCTATCATGATTTAGGCTTTCAAAGCTTCCAGTAGGTGTTCCATCATAATACTCACCAAGTATTACTGTTTTGCTTTTAATTCCTGTGCTCCCCTTAAAGTATAAGCTCTGTAAGGGCAGAGACCATTTCTGCCCTGTTTGCTACTCTGTGCCTGGTGCTAACGTCAGTACAGAGTACATAGTAGGAACTCAATAAATATTTGTAGAACTTAAGTTGTTCTATGGATGAAAACCCTCAGAATATTTTCTACTATTCCTCATATGCTAAGCACTAGAGTCTACAACCACAATGACCTCCAACCATTCCCATAGCAACCAACTGAATTTAGGAACTTTTCAGGGTTTAGCTGACACTACAATGGCTTCCAACCTTTATTCTAGAATTTCTCACAAACTCTCTCTAATTCAGCCATCCACACTGCTGCTAGAATGATCTCTGAAAACACAGCTCTGTCTCTCCCTTACTCCAGCCCTTTCAGTGTTTCTTCCTTGGCCACTGGATATGAGAACTTGGAATAAAAGTATAATTCCCCAAAACTATGATTCCTGGGCGGGATTTCTATTTGATGACAAGCTATGAAAGAAATATTCCAATTAATTTAATTATTTTAAGCACATTTGTAATGGGAAATATCTGAACTTTCTCAGCAAATATTATAAAGAGGATGTAGGAGAATGTTTACATTAGAGACAAAGCATGGGTATAATAAACAAAGAACATTAGGCAGGTGAAACAGATCATATTTAAAATTTAAGTTTCAATCAATAAAAATCATCCTTCTCAATACTAAATTACAATTTTTTCTCATCAATGTTCATTGAAAAGGAATGAGAATTTCCTCAAATATAGTAATGTGTTAAGATACTGTATTTTTTAAATTAGTGTCTCTGTGATATACCACTGACCCATGTAATGATATATAAGGTTTCTGGCTTCAAGTTACAAAATGCTCAATTAAGAGCCTAATTAAAATAGAACCTTATTTTTCTCACCTAATTGTAAATCTGGAGGGAAACTCTCATAGAATTGGTTCAGCAACTCAACAGTCTCACCAAAGAACCAGGTTTTTCCACACTACTCTCCTCAGTATGTTGACCTCAGTCCTCAGGCTTGTCACCTCATGTTCACAAAATATTAGCCCCATGAATCACATCTTCACATAATTATGGGATGATGGGAGGAGTGGCAACCACAAATAGAAAGAGATGGAATAGACCACTTGTACACTGAATTTATGATGTATAAGTGTAAAGAGTAAGCATTCTGAAATTTCAATTTTACATTTGATTTGGAAACATCTTTGTGATCTATCTCTTGTTTAGGAAGTTTTCAATATATAATATAATACCTGGAAACTGCTAGATTCACTAAATTAGGTAAGAAAAGGGAAATTATTACACAGTCTACTGCAAGTAAATAAATTTAAGAGAAATGAATTATATGAATTGAAGTTACAATCCCCCTGGTATTCCACAACTGCCTTTGATGTTGAAAAAAAGAGAGAGAAATAGAGAGAGAGAGAGAGAGACACTAAGCTCCCTTCGTGGGCATCCTTGCACCAAAATCCTCGCTCTCCATTTTAATGAGATTCTGACTGTAGATAATAAAGATTAAAATAAGAATTATGATGCATTAAGAGCTGGTGAGCCTGACTGTGTTTCTCTCTTAGAACTATAATAAAGATGGAGAAACACAAAGGGGATTTGTCAATCCATGATTCAGTTTCCAAACAAGTTAAACTTGTATGAATGCATACCTTTCTTGCCACAAAACTTGCTATAATTTGAATTTGAAGAATAGATCATGTATTATTTGAAGAGAGTTGAAAAAGCTGACATTTGCACTATTGTGGATTTTGACTGTCCAATCAAAGATGCATCTACTGGAGATATTTTTTGCCTCTATGATTTTTGAGATAATAAATTCTGTACATTGCCTAAAACATAAATCATGGCATAGCAGAGAGGAAACTCTTGGTCCTCAGGTAAGGGCCTTCTCACAAATTGCAAGTGCCCTAAAAATAAGAATTTCTTTTGGCATCAAAACAACTACAGTATGAAATACAAATCTGGGTCAAATTCCCTTATAAGTAAAAATATAATTACACGGTTGAATTAGATCTCTATCACACCAAAGTACACATCTTCTCACCTATCATTTAATGTTTCAGCAATAATATAGGTAGACCACTCCCTTGATGGAGACATTTGCTTAGACAAGATTTGAACTAATTCAAAGAAAAAAATTCTACAGGGAATATCCAAAATAAAGGCTCTCAAAAATATTTAAAACTCAAATTAAGATCCTGAATGTATATATGTATGTATGTATGTATGTATGTGTATGTATACAGAGATACATCAAAATATAGAGATACATATCTCACAATTGATCTGACTGAAAAAGTTAAATTTTTAAAATGCAGAAATTATTATAAATTGTAAAATGGAGGGAGAAAACTTGATAATCCTTTTGCATTCTCCATTTACTTTCCACTTCTCCTTTCACTGTAAGAAGCATTTGAATTTTTTGGAGGTTTTGTGAAAGTTAGGTAATGTTCAAAGAGAAGAAAACATAAAAGATTTTCCTCTTTCTACCCTACCTTCACTCTTCTTGCTCTGAGTGGTTACAAATGATGAAAATAATAGTTTGAAAGCATTCCATAGCCACTTCCACTATTGTTTTTAACTCTTAACATGTGAGACTGAAAAACCCAAGGAAATGAAGCAAGGATAGTTTACAACTCATACAAATGATATAGGAAAGAAAATCAAAGAACTGTAACATAGAGAAAAATTTCTTGTATTTAAAAATAATAGGATCTAACTCTGTTACCCTAGGGAGCATAAATTCCAAATTAATGCCCACTAACAGGGTGCCAAATTCCTGAACATGTTTGCCCTGCTTATAGTGTCTAAATGTCTCTAGAGCCCTCAGGAACCCCATTGTTTGAGGCACTATTTACTGTGGCAGTCAATGAGATTCTGCTGAGACTTGCATAAGAGTAACCTCTGGAATGACCTCCCAACTCACTTTGAAATCTCTTAGCCATAAAAATCCATTTGTATTTAATATTTTCCCCTTTTGGTCAAGGCCTTTTTCCAAATGCATTGCTAACTGATGCTTGGTAATAATCCCTCAATGGGAGCAAAGCTCATCCCCTGAAGTCATGTCCCATGCTGGGGGGGAGGGAGGAGTAGTGCATTTATACGCTGAATTTGGCTTAGAGAGAGACCACATTTGAGCAACAAGGAGGCTTTCAGGAAGTAACTCTTAGGAAATATATAATACTAGGCTACTTTTCTATTTCACAAGAAAAGGTTCATAAGTACAATCAATAATATCAAGGGCCTGGAGTAACACTCTGTCTTCCTTCACTAAGCACTGCCCAAGTACTCAGGGAATTCTTGCCATTCTATTAGAGAATGTAGCAGGACTCTCCAGGATGGGAATTCAATATTCTTTGGGCTGTTGTTGTGGGTCTCCACCCACCAAGACAATGCCTCATGAACACTTGAACATATTCATATGCTTTAGAGGCATGCCCCAGGAGCACCCCCCACACACACATCTCCCCATCACTGACACCTACACGAGTGATCTTTCCCTGCCACAGTTGTGAGCCTTCTGTGATCCAAAACCTCTCCAAAAACGAAGACAAAAAATAACCAAATAAAATTAATAAGGAAATATAATAATAATAATAATAATTTTAAAAATAACAAATGAAATACAAAAATAAAAATAGGAAAATTAAAATTAAAATAAAACAGAGTTAGACTCATTTATAGTTTCCCTACACCTTGCTCTTCTGCCCTTTTTATTTGAACCTATAATTAGCACTATACTTGTTAAATATATGTCCCAGAGACTTAAATCTTTGGTCTGTTCATGTACTGGTTGAGCCCCGAATCTCAGCAGAGTTGCAATAACTATTCTTCAGTTCATTGGACTCACCTAGGACAACTAACAGGGAGATGATGATAGACAATGCCTATTCCTAGGAATAGAGACTGTCTACAACTGCAAGCAAGATAGTTCCATCCATCTGCCCTTGGAATCTAAGTCCCCTCTCAATTAGAAACAGAGTGGACATCACCATCCGCAAATTCTCAAGATTGGGGACTGAACAATGGACTAAAGTAGACTTCTTCTTATTCTATTATACACTTATTATTATTCTAGCAATGGAAGAACTTGTATCATTGATATAGAGCTGGTGGCCACCAGAAGTTCTGAAGGGAGGGAAAGGGAAGAATAGGTGTAACATGGGGGCATTTTTGGGACACTGGAATTGTCCTGCATGACATTGCAATGATGGATACAGGCCATTATAAATTTTGTCAAAATTGTGCAGGGCAGAGTGTAAACTATAATGTAAACTATATTCCATGGTTCGTAGCAATGCTTCAATATGTGTTCATCAATTGTAACAAATGTACCACACTAATGAAACATGTTGTTAATATGGGAAAGTGTGGGAAGGGGAGGGAGAGGGCAAAGAGAATCCCCTATGTTTTTGATGTAACAATAATGTAATTAAAAACTTCTTTAAAATTAAAAAAACAAACATTTCAAAAAATAAAACATATAGCATCTAACATAAAATATAAGTATAATAGAAATGTGTGTGTTTGATTGAATGTGTGTATATGTATATATATATCTATATATCTAAGTATATATCTACAGATGTGTATTAAACATATAGATCAATGACATAAAATTGAGAATCCATAGTAAACGCTCACATTTACGGTCAAATGATTTGCAAAAAGGAAACAAAGACAATTCAATGGGGGAAAGAATAGTTTCTTCTACAAAGGTGTTGGAATAACTGAGTAGCCACATTCAAAGAAATGAATGTAGATGTCTATCTCACAACATAAAAATATATTTATTCAGAATGAATGATAGACTTATACGTATAAGAGCAAAAACTATAAAACTCCTAGAAGAAAATATTGGCATAATTTTCATAATCTTAGACTGATTTCTTAGATATGACAGGAAAAACACAAGCAGCAACAGCAAAAAACAGATAAATTTAACTACATTGAATTAAAAAAACAGTTGTTCTTCAAAAGTCGCAAAAAGAGAGTGAAAAAGCAAAGCACAAATGGGAAAAAATATTGGCAAATTGCCTACCTAATAAGGGTCTAGTATTCAAAAAATATAAAAAGGGCACTTACAATGAAATAATAAAAAGATAAACAACCCAATTTAAAAATGGGTAAAAGATCTGCATAGATACTTTCTCCAGAGAAGATATACAAATGGCTCATAACACATGAAAAGTTTCTCAATATCATTAGTAATCAAGGAAATGCAAATCAAAATCACAATGATATGTACCTTCAAACCCACTAGGACCACACAGGTTAAAAAAAATAACTGCTAATAACAATTGTTTGTCAGGATGTAGAAATCTGGAGCCCACATGTGCCGCTGGTGGAAATGCCAAATGGTACAGCTGTTATGGAAAACTGCAGCAATTCCTGAAAAAGTTAAACGTGACATTTCCATTATGACCCAGAAATTCCATTCCTAGGTATATACACAAGAAAAATGAAAACATGTGTCCATGAAAATTATTGCACAGGAATGTTCACAGTAACTTTATTCATAAAACCAAAAATTTTAAGAATGCAATAGTATATCAGCTGATGGATCAATGGAATAATGTATATCCATACAGTGGACAATCATTCAGCAATAAAATGGTATGAACTACTAGCAAATGCTACAAAATGAATGAATCTTAAAACATTACCCTAACTGAAAAAAAAACTCTCACGAGACCTCATATTGTATTATCCCACTTATATGAATTGTCCACAGTAGGCAAATCTATAGCAATCAAAAGTAGATTGGGAATGATGGCTAAAGGGCTAAAGGAGGCTAATTCTAAGGCAATGAAAATGTTCTAAAATTGATTGTGGGAGTAACTGCACAATCTGGTGAATAAACTAAAAACTATTTTATTGTACACATTACATGAGTGAATTGTATTTATGAGAATTATATAACAATAAAGCTGTTACCAGCTATTTTAAAACACAGTACCATTTAAAACACAAAAATATGAAATACTTCAGTATAAATTTAATAAAATATGTCATTATCTTTATAATGTAGACTGTAAAACACTAATGAAAGAAATCAAAGACATAACTTCCTAATTCTTTTTATGAAGCAGGTAGAGCGTTGATATATAAATCTTTTTAAAATAGTACAAAAAATAAAACTGTAGTTCATTATTACTTATGAATATCATTGTAAATTACTAAATACTGTATTAGCCAATAGAAGCAAACCATAGAAGAAAATAGTACAATATGATCCAGTGGGATTTATTCTAGGAATACAAGGTTGTTTCAATATCAGGGAGTTCATTAATACCACATGTTGTATTAATATATTTAAGGAAAAAATATTATCTCTGCCATATTTTGCCAAGGTTGCTATGATTGTCTCACAATTTTGGGTGCTGTAAGTTCAAAATCAATGTATCGCCACATCATACTTTCTCCAAAGTCTGCAGTGTTCTAATCCTGGCTTGATCTCTGCCTCCGTCGCACGGCGATAGAGTTCTCATTTTCTGGCTTCCAATTCTGGTTTCACCTTACTAACTGCATCTGAATATCTTCTCATATAAGGACTTCAGCCATATTGGATAATTCAACTCGGCTTGACTTTAGCTAATAACATCTTCATAGGTCCTATTTCCAATTGGTTGTCACCCCCACAAGTCAGAGAGCAGGACACGAGCACTCGTTTTTTGTAGGGCACATTATTCAATCCCCAAATATCTCCATAGATTTTGAAAAGGCTTTTGTCAAAATTCAAGCCATTCTTTATTTTTTTAAACACTCAAGAAAATAGAAATTGATGGATACGTATTTAATATGATAAAATATGTACACATTCATCCTAAAGCCAGTATCTTACTTAATGGGGCACCATTAAAGGATTTCTATGAAGGATTGGAAGAAGACAAGGCTGTCCACTAAATCCATTACTATCCACTATGCAAGAAGTCTTAGGCAGTTCAATTTTGGCGAGCAACAGTTAGACATTGTTGATGGAAATATAGATTGATGCAGCCCTTTTGAAAATCATTTTGGCAATTTCTCATAAAGTTAAATATAGAGTTGCCACATGATCCACCAATTTAATTCCTAGGTATATACCAAAGGTAATCAAAAATGTGCTCACTCAAAACCCTGTACACAATTGTTCACAGAAGCATTATTTATAATAGCAAAAAAGTGTAAACAACCTAATTGTCCATCAACTGATTAATGGCTAAACAAAACATAATATATCCATACAATGAAATATTATTCTGCCATAAAAAGAAATGAAGTGCTGATATATGTTGCAACATGGATGAACCTTGAAAACATTATGCTAGGTGAAGGAAGGCAGGCACAAAAGGCCATATATTGTATAATTCCATTTATATAAAATGTCCAGGGTAGGCATTAATGCTTGCCAGGAGCTGTGGGGAATGGGAAAGGGAAAAGACTACTAAAGGGCCTATTTGCTAGAGTGATGAAATTTTCTCATAATTATATAGTGGTGATGGTTGCACAACCTTGTAAATATAGTAAAAAATACATATTTTTTTTAAAAGAGGTACTGAGGATTGAACTGTGGACCTCGTACATGGGAAGCAGGCACTCAACCACTGAGCTATATCCACTCCCCAAAACCACTGAATTTTTTACTTTAATAGGGTGAATTTTATGGTATGTTAATTATATCTCAAAGAAAAAAACAGCATCTATATTATGCCACATTTCACATATAAAATAAGGCAATATTTATATAAAGGGAGAAAGAGAGAAACTAATGAGATTGCTTACTATACATGGTAGGTGAAAATGAGGAGGAAAAAAATTGGAATTGAAAAGCCTATATTGCTGAGTATCCGTTTCTATAGAGTTCTGGCATTCAGAACCATTATGAAATTTAATTATTAAAAAAAAATGGACAATTAAGTTAAACCAGTATGTTTGAAAATCCAAAAATTAAATAACAACATTAACACAAGGTGTATTAAAAAATGACTAACATTACCCTGACTATCAACACCTTAACCAAGGTGATAAAAGTTGACATTATTGATAATGGCACTTGTTATAAACTAAGAAGGACACAACACAATTCTTTAGTATTCCTGCCAAAAATGTATAACCTGAAATTAATTACCAGGAACTTCAGAAAAATACAAACTGAAACTCATTCCACAAAATAATTGTAGTATCTTAAGAGTCAAAGTCATGCAAGATAAAGACTAAAAAACTATCCTGACAGTGGTTGAAAGGGAAAGTCTAAGGTCATGTATATTACTAGAATGAAAGCTAAAAACTCTAACATGTGACTGTGTAAGATAGTGAAACTGCATGTAAAACACAAATATGGGTGATCCTGCACAAATAATACTGTTTTTACAAAATATAAATACAAATATACTAGAGAGAAGGGAAAAGAATAGCAGCTATGTACGGCAGGGGAAGGATAGAGAGATTGAGAAGAGATGAGTTTTCTTTGTTTGGTTGTTGTTTATTACTATTATAATTGGAATAATGAATGTGCTCTAAGAATGACTGAAGTGATGAATGCACAAATATGTGATTACACTGAATACTATTGATTGTACACTTTGGATGGATTTATGCTTTTAACTAATATGTATCACTAAAATTGATTTAAGAAAAAATAACCTGTCCCAAGTAGAAGACAAAAAAGATATAACAACTAAATGCAAATGTGTGATTCTGGATTGCCTCATGGATCAAAAAAAAAAAAAGAGGGGGAAATTAGAAGAATTTTTGATGTTTTAATAAAGTCTGGGTATTAAACAATATTACTTTCCTGTTTTTGATCATGGTACTGTGGTTATGTAACATGTTAACACTTAGGGAATCTGGGTGAAGGGCATAGAAGAATTCTATAAGGTACTTTTGCAAAAATATTTGTAAAATAGAAAGTTAAAAAATAAAAAAAAAATTAAAAGTAAAAATCTAAAATTCTATTATTTTGGTATCATACTAGAAAACAAAACACATTAAACTTCCAAATTAACTTGTTTTATTTATTATTGTTGGTATTAATTATTCTGTTTTACCAGCTATTATTTATAATAAAAAGTTTATCTTTATTGAAATAAGTTTATACAATTCAACAAGTATTTCTTAACCACCCAGTGTTCTAAATATATGAAGCACAAAGAGCATTGGAGAATTCAAACTATACCTTCTACTCTAAAAATGCCTGTTGGATTATTGGTGAGACAGAAGTTAAGTAATTTACAAAGTGTTTCTAAGAACATAGGAAATTATCATGAATGTTCACCTTTGCTGCATGATAAATCTCAATGTAAACAAAACATGCCTAAAATAAAAGAATGGCTAAAATGTTTCATCTAATATAATGCGCAATACTTGTCTTTAAATTATAAATAACAAAATTCACATTAAGAAATATATTCTAGTTTTCAAAATATTTAATTTCATTTTAGATTGCAATGAATACAATTTTAATAACATAAACCATGCCCTACCCTTCTCGAGATCCTGAAATGCAGTTATTTCCTCTCTCCTCATCATCTGGTAAAGCTGTCTTTGGACAAGTTTTGGTAATGGATGGTGGAGATACCAGCACAATATTGAAAGCATAATTAACAGCACTGAATTATGAATTTGAATGTGGTTAAAATGGGAAATGTTAGATTTTATAAATGCTATTGAAATAAATATTTTTTAAAAATCCGTGGAACTGCAGTACAGAAATAACGAAGCTAATTTAAACTGTGGACTTTAGTTAATAGTACAATTATAAAAATGTGCTGTCAGGAATTGTAACAAATTACCACACTAATGCCAGGTGTTAATAATAGGGTAGTTAATAATATAGGTAGTATAGTTCTATATACTACCTATTATTTATAATTTAATGCATGATTAATTATAATTTAATGCATGATTGTTCTGTAAACCCACAACTTCCTTAATAAAAAAAAAAAAAAGCTGTCTTTTGGCAATAAAAGGTGGAGTAATAAGAATTCTCTTCAATATTGAATAACTATTTTATTCAATATGAATGCCCTGGCCTGACAGAGACTTTCAGAAACAGAATTTTGGCCATTTTCAAAAAGCATAGTAATTATAACAAATAGAAGGGAATTAAAAATAGAACAAAAGAAGATCCAGGGGTTGGGTTCTCCTTTATGCTGCATACACAATTTGTAATGAAATTTATAATGAAAGCATTTCATTGAATCCCGCTGCCCATGCTAGTAACAATATTGATAAGCATAAGAATGTTTCTATAGTATTTGATACTTCTGTATTTAGGTGAGTATACAGTAGTGTTAACTATCCCAGGTGACTTATGGAACTCACTATTTTAGTTTGCTACATTGCTAAAAGCTCAAGGCCAATACCATAAGATGGGTTGGCTTTTAACAATGGGAATTATTAGCTTACAAGCTTACAGTTTTGAAGCTGAGGAAAAAATGTCCAAATCAAGGCATCCTGAGGTGATACTTTCTTCCTGAAGATTGACTGCCAGGGATCCTGGACTCCTCTGTCACATGGAGAGACAAATGGTGATATCTGCTGGTCTTTCCCTTCTCTTCCAGGTTTTGTTGCCTTCAGATTCTTACTTCCATGGCTTTCTCTATTTGTCTGAATTTCATTCTCTTATAAAGGACTCCAGTAAGAGGATTAAGACCCAACCTAAATGAGGTAGGTCACATCATAAGTTAAGATCCTTCTCACCAAAAGATCCTACTTAAAATGAGTCCAAACCCATAGGAACGGATTAACTTTAAGAACATACTTTTCTGGGTACATATAGCTTCAAATCACCACACTCAGCATGTTTGTTCAGATTAGGTATAGACCAGGAGCCAGTAGGGGTATAAAACAATAAAGGAAAAAAATCAGTGCAGATGTTGCTTTTATAAACATGCTATTATATTTAGTAAATTTTTCATAGGTACAGGTGATAAGGTAGCAAAGAATGCAACAAGATTAGGAATAAGGAAATAATACAAGTATATTAAACCACACTGAATAAAACAATCTATATAATCAAAATGGTTGTGAACAAAGTCTCCTCAAAATATCAATAAAAATTTGATGTCCTTGAATTTCTTTACATTTTCACTACTCTAAGTTAGAACATGTTTCTACTCTGGATTTTGATCAGGGCTTTCCCCAGGGCAACTTTGACATCCTTGTTTCTCAAGCAGTAGATCAAGGGATTGAGCACAGGCCCCACATTAGTATAGAAAACAGAAGAAGCTTTCCCCTGTTCTGTAGATCCAGGAGAAGAATACTTAAGATACATGAAAGCTCCTGACCCCCCAAAAGAGAGAAATAGCAATGATATGAGAGCCACAGGTGCTGAAGGCTTTGGATTTTCCTTGAGTGGATTTGATATGAAGAAGCCTAGTGAGGATGAAAATGCAAGAAATTAGGATGGTAAAACTGGGTACAGTGATATTAATAATCACCACAATGAAAACTACTACTTCGTTGACATAGGTGCTGCTGCAAGAGAGTTGGAAAAGAGGGAGAATGTCACACAAGTAATTGTTGATTATATCAGCATTGCAGAAGTTCAGTCTAAGCATGTACCTTGTGTGGGCAGTGGCTCCAGCAAATCCCATCACATATGTAGCAAGCACCAGACCAGAACAGACCTGAGAAGACATGGTGACCTTATACAACAATGGATTCCAGATGGCCACATAGCGAGGTCATCGAGGTCAACATATAGCATTCAGAGATGACAAAGAAGAGAAAGAAAAACAGCTGAGTCATGCACCCCACATAGGAGATAACATTCTTCTTTGATACAAAGTTCATCAGCATTTTTGGGGTGAAAACAGAAGAGTAACAGAGATCAATGAAGGATACATTGAAGAGGAAATAGTACATGGGGGTGTGAAGGTGGGAATTGACCCCAATTAGAGTTATCAAGCCCAGGTTGCCCACCATGGTGATGATGTAGATCATTAGAAACAGGCAAAAGAGAGGTTGCTGGAGTTCAGGACAATCTTTTAATCCAGCAAGAATAAATTCAGTCACTAAGGAGTCATTTCTAGCCAGCATTCTCATTGCAGAAATCTGTGACTTCAGAAGAAAATTCCATTAACGGAGAACCCAGCTCTCTCCTTACATAGTCTCACTCATGAGAAGGGACTCAAGGTGGCAGACTTCATATCCTCCTTTGCTTCATGGGATATGAATGTAGTGCCACAAAAACCCCTCCAAATTTCAGTAAGTCTGTATTTGTCTTCATTAGCTGTCTTGGTGAAAAACAATTCCTCCTGTCTTTTACTAGAAGATGGAGTGATGGCGAATGGAGGTACAAGCCTACCTGCCAATGAGCTCAGGTAGTAGGGATGTTTCCCCTATGTCTCCTTCTCATTCATCTGGCCCTTTACTTCCTAGTTCTTACTCATGTCTCCATTGCTATAGTTGAGACTTCATTTTTGATGTTATGACTCTCATTGAAGAGAATATTTCACTAGGACAGAGACCATACTAACATTGAGTCCCTCATGGTCTAAGGTATCTCCAGATACCTCACTACAAGAACACTGGAAGTCAACAATTGACACCAACTATTGAGAAGACCCTAAGAGGAGAGCTTAAAATTTATAAGCAGTCATATACTCGAGTGTTTCTGTACATTCTCCTCCTTTCTATCCCAGTTGAAAAGAGAATGAAGAAAGGAAAGTATAAATGTGCTTTCCTAGGTTTCTGAAGGAGCACATGAAACAGAAACAATTAGTCTAGGTGCTGGTTATATTAATGGTTAAGTTTGGGAAAATATGTCAAGCTACATGTGTATCATATATAAACTCTCATATATATATACACATGTATATACTGTATGTAAATAATTTTTTGAGAAAGAGACCTATCTCCTCTCCCTCCACGGATGTTGCTATGTTCTGAATGTATCACTTGTATTTCTACATCTGTCTTGCTACAAGACTTAGTATGAAGCCAAATTAGAGAGGGTAAAATGCAAGTAGTAAAGTCAGATTCTGTATCTCTGAATTTCTTGGCATTCAACATTTTGTCCTTTTCAACAATATAGAGAGTATAAGGGTAAAATATAAACTTGATTTTAACTCACTCTCTTTCCACTCAGAGACCTCAATGCTGACTCCTTTGTATATTTCACCTGCACTGTCCTGGAGAAAGAACTAGCTTTAGAGATATCACAGCTGACCAAATATAGTCTCAGTGTCTTCTTCTCCCTTTAATGGTATGAGGGTTATACAACAGATCTCATAATCAGAATGTTCCAGGAGTCACTCTGAGATGTAGATCAAATTTCCAGCCATAAATTTGCCAAGAAGGTATGTGCAGGAAACCTCACAGCTTTGAAACCAGAATCACCATTTCATAGAGCATTTACTTACCTAGGGCTTAAGTTCTTTTGGGCTTGATTAGAAAGTCAGACATAGGTCTCCCCTAGGCCCTTCCCATCATGAAGAGATCTGCAGAGAAGAAATTATGGTGTCTGTGTTTATACCTTAATTCATGATAGTAAGTATTAACTTCCCATCAGAGATTATATAATCCCCAAGGATTAGGATAAAGAGGCCTCTATGTCCCATACAAAGATGAAAATATAATGTCAAGAAAATTTTAATAATTTTAATTCTATGTTGCATATTACTTTTAGTAGGAATTTTATATTTCAATAAAATTTATTTATATTATGCTCTTTTTAAATGTTTTGATTCCATAAAAATAACCCATGTTTAATTATGCATATTTTATAGACTAATAGCAAAAGGAAAATCTTTCACTAATATCAGAAATGGGTGGTGGGGATGGTAGCACAATATTGTGAATGCATTCAACACCACTGAATTAAATGTATAGAATGTGGTTAAAAGGGGAAATTTTACATTGTATATATGCTACTAAAATAATTTTTTTAAAAAATATCATGGGCCTGTACAACAGAGTCTAATGTGAACATTGGACTATAGTTAGCAGAATAATTATAATAATATTGTTTTATCAATTGTATGCAAATTGTTAACAGTAGGGAAAACTGAGTGTAAGTGGAGGTATATTGGAACTCTGCAAGATTCTTCTATAAACCTAAAAATTTCTAGAAAAAATTTTAAAAGGGCAAAGATTGTGAGAATATATAAAAAAACAAGACCCAAGTATATGCTTCTCCAAGTGATATACACTAACTTCAAAGACAAATGAAAGTAAATTGATGGAAAAAGATAAACCATGCTAACAATAAACATGAGAAGGCTGGAATGGTTATATTAGTATTACATAAAATAAACTTCCAGACAAAGAGTATTTCAGATATAAAGGACATTTACTGATAGTAAAAAGGCCAAAAAAAACCACAAAAAACAACAACAACAAAAACAAACTACAGTTAATATACTGTAATGTTGAAATATTGAATTCCTTCACTCTATGATCTGGGAGAAAGCAAGAAAGTCTGCTCTTACCACTCCTATCAACATAGAACTAGAAGGGTCATTAGTTAAAGCAGCAGTAGGGGTCAGGAGGGGTGTCGGTGGCTCTTGGGTTCCCACATCCCACCCTTGGAGATACAGCAGTGCGGCTGTGTAGAACTGCAGCCAGCGGCCAGCGGCCTCACCGACGAGGCTGCTCTAGTTGCTGCTGCGATGTGGACCCCAGCGCCAAGGATTTTGTATAGCAGCAGACCATGCTACGAATTTAAGATCCTAAGAATTCAATGGATTTTTACACTCGAATTCTTGGAATGACGCTAATTGAAATATTAGATTTTCCCACTATGAAATTTTCAACCTATTTCTTGGCTTATGAGGATAAAAATGATATCCCCAAATATAAAAATTAAACAGTAGCATGGGTATTCTCGAGAAAAGCAACACGAGCTGACACACACCTGGGGCACTGAAGATGATGGAACTCAGAGTGACCACAATGGCAATTCAGACCCTCAAGGATTTGGTCGTAGTGGAATTGCCTTTCCTGATGTACATGGTGTTTGGAAAAGATTTCAAGAACTGGGAGTCAAATTTGTGAAGAAACCTGATGGTGATAAAATTAAAGGCATGGCATTTATTCAAGATTCTGATGGCTATTGGATTGAAATTTTGAATCCTAACAAAATGATTACTATTTAGTTCTATGAGAATATTTCTATGTGATTTCAATGAAGACTTTGTAGGAAAAAAGGAAACAATGTGATTCAAGATACTTATGTAACAGAAGCATTTTTGGCACTGATGGATCATTGTCCCAATTCAAATTATTCTTAAATACATTTCCTTTTCCTCTATCACCTAACTGTTCAGTCATTCTGGTTTTAAAGTAGTGCTTTATCTTATGCCCTTGAATTTAATTCTGTATATTTGCTTTTTAAAGTAATAATTAGAAAAGTTCCCTTGAGAGGCAACAATGGCCTTAATCTGTCTTCCAAATATGACATCTTTGCAAGTATTTCTTTGAATCATAATTTTAAAAAAACAACATTCAATGTGTTTTTGTTGTGGATATCTTCCAGGGTTTCATTCCTCAGAAATAACTTTTCCCAATGAAAAGCAAGGAATATAGAACAAAAATGAAACTTCATGTGTACTTTAAACAGTATAAAGTGTTTATTTTACAACAGAAAAGGTACTTTTGGGAGCAATTCAGAATCATGCTGACAAGGATGCTGACAGAAAATCTAATTTCTTTTTGTTTATAAAGTACTTTCAAAGTTCAAGAACTAACTTCATTTGTATTAGCATGGGATGGAGGAAGAGAATATTATTTACTGGATACCAAGACACTGAACTAGGCTGTCATATATTTTATCATCCTCTCAGCTCTCAGGCCTGGTTAGCACAGTAAGGAATAAGCAATGCAAGAAGTCTGTAGCACATGACTCTCCTAGGGAGAGCCAGGTTGTTCCTACAAGTGGTCTAACATTACTCCAGAAGAGTCTCTATCTCAAGGTCTTCATTATGCCATTAACCATTTATTATAAATGATGTTCATTGATAACATATCAGAAATCAGCAAAGTCGTCTTCCCTGGTGTGAGTGATATTTGATTAGTTTTAAAATTCCTAGTGATTTTGAAAATCTCTTGTAGTCCTACTTTGCTTGCACTTCTAGAAGCACGTTATGTTTCCTTTTTAGGTGGAATGCATTTTGTGGGCAATTCAAACAAACAACAGTATTTTTAAAGTTAAATAAAAATTTAAATTAAAAAAACATAGTATTAGAAGTATTAGTCTGTGAAATGTGGAAAGAAAAGTAAATAAAAGATACCTAGATCAGAAACAAATAAATAAATTTTTTCCTCCTTGTAGATGATATTATTGACTACATAGAAAATCCCAAAAAATTTACAAAAATAATTTTAAGATACCTAATACTAATAAGCAAATTCAGCAAAATCACAAGATACAAAATCAATACACAAATATCAATAATATTTCTATATTCCAGCAAAAACCATGTGGAAATTGAAATTAAAAACACAATAAAATTTGCATTCACTTGAATTTAAAAAAAACATCTAAGGATAAATCTTAAAAAATAAAATGTATGTATCTGTATGCTGAAAGATATGAAACCCAAGTGAAAGAAATTAAAGAAGATCAAAATAAATGAAGATACATACTATTATTGATTGAAAAATTCTATATCTCAATATACTAAATATATCAGTTTTCCAAAATTGGTCTGTGATTTAAGGTAACCCCTACCTAAACCAAAGGAAGATTTTTTGGTAGGAATTTACTAGATTACTCTAAAATATATATGGAAAGGCAAAGGAACTAGAAAAGTTAAAACAAATTTGAAAAAGAAGAGTAACATGGATAGAATCAGTCTACCCAATTTCCATACTTCTATATAGTTACAATAATCAAGACAGATAAACACATAGATCATTGGACCAGAACAGAGAACCCAGACAGAGGCCCTAAATATTCCCAGCTAATTTTTGACAGATGTGCAGAAGCAATTCAGTGGAGAAAGGAGAGCC
>JAQZBX010046826.1:0-20658 GCA_029593785.1 Cabassous unicinctus | reverse complement strand
TACTACAAAGTTACAGTGGTCAAAACTGCATGATATTGGCCCAAGTATAGCCATACTGACCAATGGAAGCAAATTTAGGGTTTAGATATAGACACACACATATTTGGCCAACTGATATTTGACAAGGCCACCAAACCCACTCAACCGGGAGAGAATAATAGGCTTTTCAACAAATGGTATTTGAACAACTGGATATCCATATCCAAATTAATAAAAGAGTATCTCCATTTTATGCCCTAAATAATATCCAATTGTGTCAGGTATTAGGAAATTCTTTCATAAACTTTATACCCAAGACATGAACAACCAAAGAAAAAATAGATAAAAGGGACCTCCTCAAAATAAAAAAAAATTGTCCTTCAAGGGAATTTGTCAAGAAATTGAAAAAGCCACCTACACAATGGGAGAAAATATTTGGGAAACAACTATCTGATAAGGGCCTAATATCCAGCATATATATAGATGTCTTACATCTTGAAAATAAAAAAACAAACAACCCATTTAAAAATGGACAAGAAATTTGAATAGACACTTTTACACAGCAGAAATACAAATAGCTAAAAAGCACATGAAAAGATGCTCAACATCACTAGCTATTAGGAAAATGCAATTCAAAACTACAATGAGGTATTATCTTATACCTATTAGACTGGCTTCTATTTAAAAAAAAACAACAGAAAACTGTAAGTTTTGGAGACAATGTGGAGGGAAAAAAACACACCTCTACTGATGGTGGGAAGATAGAATGGTGCAGCCACTATGGAGGATGTTTGGTGGATCCTCAGGAAGCTACTTATGGAATTGTCATATATTCTGGCAATCCCACAATAGGAATAGACCCAGAAGAATTGAAAACGGGGACACAAACAGATATATGCATACCAATGTTCATCATGGCATTATTCACAATTGCCAAAATTTGGCAGCAACCCAAGTGTCCATCAAGAGATGAATAAACAAAATGTGGTATATTCATAGGATGGAATATTACTCAGAGAGAAGAAGGATTAAGGTATGTACACATGTGAGAATATGGATGAACCTTGAAGACCTCATGTTAAGTGAGGTAAGCCAGTCACTAAATGACAAATATTGCATGATCTCATGGATATGAACTAAGAATATTTGGTAGACTCACAGAGGTAGGGTCTGGAAGATAGGTTACCAAGACATAAAAAGCAAGTAGAAAGTGTTGAACCAATGCTCAATCAGGGTAGAATCTATGATAAGGTGGATGGAGTAAGTTGGGCATTGGAATGGGGTGGTGGGGGTGCAGTGATATAAATGAGGTTTACAATGCTGAAGTGAGACTGAGAAGGGTTGGTCTATCTATACAGCTGGCAGAGGGCTATAAAAAGGAACAGGTAAACTCTGATGAGTTAGAGGAATCTGGTTGAGAATACAATTGTGGCAGTGTTCTTTTGGCAATGATGGCAGGGGAAGGCCACTGGTGAAGGGTGGCAGTGGTGAGAGGAGGTGTGAGGAAGGGTCCCCCTTGGCATGGACCTAATAGGAAATACCTTATAAAAGAAAATGGATCAATAAGCCAAACTCTCTATATTAATTCTTGTACTTATGAACCTTATTCTTGTAAAATAGAAAGTTAGCCTAATAACATCTATTGCCTCAGAATTACCTCCTGAGAACTTCATTGTTACTCAAATGTGGACTCTCTCTAAGTCAAACTCAACAAATAAACTCAGTATCTTGCCCCTCAGCCTGGGACATGACTCCCAGGGATGAGCCTCCCGGTCACTGAGGAATTATTACCAAGTATCAAATAGCAAAGCATTTGGAAAAAGACCTTGACCAAACTGGAGAAAATTAAATACCAATGAGTTTTTATAGCTAAGACCTCATTCCAGAGGTTATGTTTATGTATGACCTCACTATCTGCCACAGTAAACAAAGCTTCAAACAGGGGTGCTCCTAAGGGCTCTAGAGACATCTGTACACTATAGGCAAGGCACACAACCTATGAATTCAGCACCTAACCAATGGGCCTTAACTTAGAGAATATATGTTTCTCTAATTCCCCAATGTAACAGAATTAAACTCATTTATAATTTTCCTACATATGACCTTCTACCCCTTTTATTTTAACCTATAATTAGCACTATACTCTTAAATACATGTCCCAGAGGCTTAAATCTTCAGTCTGTTCATATGCCGGTTGAGTCCTGGATCACAGCAGAGTTGCAGCCAAAACCTACACTCCAGTTCAGGGGACTTGCCCAGGAGAACTCACTAAATGATGACGATGGACAACCCCCATCCCAAAAAGCAAAAAGTATCTACAAATGCAAGAAAACCATTCTTTCCATCTGCTGCATAAGATCTAAGCCCCCTATCAATTTGAAGTATAGTGGGCATCACTATCCCCAAATTCTCAAATTTGAGGAATGAACAAACATAAAGGGGGAATGCAATCATGGACCAAAGTAGATATTATTATTATATTAATGGAAGATCTTTCATCATTGATATAAAATAGTGGTTACCAGAGGTACTGGTGGCAAGGAGAGGTAAGAATAGTTGGAACACAGGGCATTTTAGGGCATTGGAATTATTCTTCATGATTTTGCAATGACAAATACAGGCCGTTATATATTTTGTCTAAACCTATAAAATTGTGCAGTGCAAAGTGTAAACCATAAAGTAAATTGTAGACCATGGTTAGTAGCATAATTGATTGTTCATCAATTATAACAAATGTACCACTCTCATTTAAGATATAATTAATATGGGAAAATGTGAGAGTGGGATGGGGTGGGGCATATGGAAATCCCATATACTTTAGATGATTTAATTTTTATGTAGTCAAAACTTCTTTAACATTAAATTTAAAAAATAATTTGCTGCTATCTGTTTTGCATCATATGACTCTTGCAATCTTTATTCTTTTATCATTCTAAGTCATTTATGTTTCTCACTATTAATATATATTGCAGTATGTCAATCTGTTGGTGCATAAGTCTTAGAAATATAAATAAGTTAGATAAACTGTCACATTATAATTTGCTTTTGTTTTGTATTGTTTGTTATATTTATTGTTAGTTAAAATGAATTATGTGAAAAAGCTTGATTTTTATATAATTAGTAAAGTTAAGTGCTATTTAGATGTTTTCCCTTTATGCAAACATGTAGTATGGAATGGCATAATGGCAAGAAGAGAATACTTAAGTCAGAGTTATTGGGCATGGTACATCAAATTTTACGCTCCTATAAATAAAAAAAAAAAGTCAATTAATGAACAATATTAACTACAAAGAACATTCATAGGAAGAATTTTGTAGTGAACTGCTATTCTATCAAAAGGGGAGTTTTATCATCAAGTTCATTCTTCTGTCAAACTCAATCCTCTGTTAGCTAAATAATTGATTGATATCAGTTAAAAAGACTGTTCAGCAATAAGCCATGTTCTCCTTCTACCCTTATAATTACTTCAACATCTTCTACCTCCTCTTTCCTCTTTTTTGGAAAACTCTAACAAGTGTTTTGGGACCACTGATTCTCTCGCAAAGCTTCAATGAATTCTTGCTATCATCATTTCCCAAAGGATTCCTACTTGCATCAGATGTCTGATTTCTGGGCATTATCTACTAACCCCATGATGATTAATTTAGGTGGATACTGAGGAGATACAAATCCAAGGATGAGCTCTGAGGTAATTACTAGTTGTCTAGTTAGTTTAATGAGTCCCATGGTTATTGATCAAATATTTCATCAACAAAAGCTTTGATGGATTCCAAAACAGTGCCTCATTATTCTAGCCATTATACATGTTTTATGGTTTCCCTCATTATCATGAAGCCTTCATTTTTCATGTTTTAACTATGCCAGGAAGTTGAGGTGGAGGGACGATTGTATGCTCTAAATGCAAGTTGCCTACATGACTGGAACTGGGATACAAAATTCTATGAGAATAATCTCATAAGTACCACAAGAAGAAAACATCTGTTAGTGATTCATATAGATCTAATTAGGAAATCAAAATATACTTTCATCTCTTTCAAATTGTGTCCATTGGAATACATACAATCCCGGTATACTTGAAGTAGGGTAAAAATGAGGCTGGACCATTTCAGATTCTTCATTCAGCAGTTGTCAATCTCTATAAGATATGTCCAATGAAGAGGTATTTTTCATTATATCAGTACAATAATTTCATAATATTGGGAAATAAACCTCACTGTATAAACACTGCTAAAAGTATCTCAGTGATGTCATTTGCATGTGAATTATTGACCAACTCTAAGTAAAATGAAAAAAAAACTGCAACTTTTAATAAAGTTATGAAGTTTGGAGAGTTACCTAAATCATTTAAAAAGATCATATTTAAGAAGCTTATCTTTCAGTTTTATATTTTAATTAGCTATTTAAACTCTTGTAATGAATACAAAAATGTTAAGCTCAAATGTTGCTTGCTTCCATATTTAATTATTGTATTTGCCTTCTAAGGAAATCTAGGGACTTGAATTAAATCAAAATCCAATTATTCCATTGTATTCCAAAACATCATTAAAGGGAATTCTTTATGGTTATACTAGTTTCTTGCATTCTGAGCTGTGCCATTAGTAGAGAGAACAGACGGTCTATACTTATAGTGGAACAAGTTATATAAACCTAGATAAAGATGGCTGGGAGAATAAGCCTCAAAATAGTTATGCAAATATAAATAAATTTTAAAAAAAGTTTTTTCAATCTCTGTTTTGACATCTTTGGTATTCACCCTATTTTTGTAGTCTCTAATCATTAAAATGGTGTCACCAATACTTTTATATGAAGGCTTCACTTATCTTTTCCCTTTTTTGAAAAAACACCTTCTTGCTACAAGGTTTTAAATCTTTACCCTTCAAGTAAACTCTAGTTTTTCACTTCCACCTAGCTCACTTGCATTGAATAGTTGAGATTCTCTGGGAGTAACGTTTATACTCAGCTGGTATGTTCTAATGTAGAGGCAATAGTTATGAAAATGTGGAAAATGTCCATAATAGATTGTAAAGCATTCCTAACACTTCAGATGGTGCTTAAACACACTGGCCCTGCAAAACCACCATCATGTTTCTCCATGATCCAAACACCAAAGTTTGTGACTGACCACTGATGTGAGTTTTCAAGATACTGCACAATGCTCCTTCCATTTTCCATTCTGATTGTCTGGGTCTATACCTGTCAATCTTTCAGATGTCCCACTGTCTGACACACCATTGGTTTTCCCCAAAACAAGAGGATGCTTTGGTGGGTTGACATTTCAGTGATAACCACCTACCCCTTTGTTGCTTTCCAATCCATAATACCATCAACCAAGCCACTGCAGTTTCTTGGTTCAGGGCACTAACTGTGGATATCCTCTAGTCAGAAGTGTCCCCAGGCCTGAATCCCAGAGCAGTAGATGGTGATCTCATAAGGAGTCAACACAAAAGCTGACAATTATATTTTGTCTATTTGTAAATGAAGCAAATTAATTCTTCATTTACATGGCCACTGGTAAGAACTGCATAATTCATTAATTACCATGGGCCACTGGTAAGAGCTGCAGCCTCCACAGAACTTGGGCTCTGAGAGCAAGGAGGAGACAGCTTGACTAGAGAGGCATGCATTGATGAACTTGCTCCAGGTAGGCACTGAGGAATTCCTGTGGGCTCTGCTGACATTAAGTGGAACTCCTTGTCAGGAGGAAGGCTCTTGAGATAGAAATAGCCATTAAATGTGACTTGGGACATATGATACCGGTGCTTGTTTGAAATAAACATGTGAGATTTACTAATACTTAATGGGAGAAGTTCATAAAAAGTCAAATTTTGAGACTGAGAAGGAAAAGACAATGGAGTAGAAGTTTCAAAATCATAAACATTGAAAAAACAGGCTGAAACTGCCAAAACAAAATTTCTCAGAACTCTGGAAAACAATAAATATTTTAGACTAACCAAGAGAATGCTGAATCAAGAAAAAAAAAAAAAACTTAAAAAGGGTAGGGATGCATTGTAACACTTTTCCTTGCCCTTCCTTTACCCTTTCCTTAGCACAGTACCACAGTCTGTGAGACAGAAGTCAGCAATTCCAGTGCAGGTTCCTGGTTCCAAAGGGAGCAAAGCACACCTTATTTGTAAATATGGGTATATGTATGTCTGTTCAAACCCATCTGGTGGGTAACTGAAAGACTGATCCAAAATGCTCAGCTCTGTCTTTCCCATTCCAGATCTCACTATTATTTATAATTGGCAGGCTTGATAACACAAACACTGTAAGGGACCAATCAAACAACTGCTTCCTGGAGCAAGTATGTTTGAGACATATACTAGCTTATTGGAACCCATGAGGAAATAGTAGGGAGAATTACCTTGGGAAAAGGGACACTCAGAGACTACATGTATTGGGTAAAATTTAGAAAGCCACAACCATGCCTAGAAAAGATCAAGGAAAACAATAAATTTTCACTTTGGGGCTTTCTCTAGACTCAGTGCATATTTGACTAAGTACTTAAGAAAAACCCAACACAAAGCCAACAAGGAAAGGCTTGTTTTCTTTTTCTTTCTTTAAAGTTCCTGGGGTCCAAGAAAATGGCTGTCAGATTATTGGCCAACCAGAAGATAAATCAAAAGAAACTTCAGTTACCACACATGTCTAGGAATACTGTCTGTATAAAAATAGTTAGGGAAAATCACTAAATAAACTACTACTGACTTCAAAGATAAAAAACAAATGAATAAAAAGCAAGCCCTGTGAAAAGGGAAGAATCTGATTTCCAATATTCATACATTAATGTTCAGATCAAAACAGAAATTTACAAAGCATACAAGCAATCAGAGAAAGGTAGTCCATAAAAATGAACAAAATTAACCAGAAACCATCACTGGGGAAACCCAATTGTAAGTAATAGTCAAGAATTTCAATACAATCTTCTTAAATTTGATTGATTAGTTAAACTAAACAGAGACAAGAGCTACAGGAAATCAAGAAAATGGTATATAAACAAATTTAGAATTTGTATTAAGAGATAGAAATTTTATAAAGGACTGAAAAAAATTCTGGAGCTGGAAAGTATAAGACCTGAAATAACCAAATTTACTAGAGGGTTTCAGCAGCAAATTTAAACAGACCAAAGAAAGAATCAGTGAGCTTTAAATAGGACATTTGAAATTTTTCATTCTGAGGAGCAAGGAAAAAATTAAAATGAATGAAAATGAACAGAAAATAAGAGATTGTGGGAAAGCATCAAGCAAGCCAACCTATGTATCATAGGTGTTCCAGAAAGAAAACAGAGAATAGAAAGGGCCAGAAAAAAATATTTGAAGAAATAATCTTTCAAATATATTGAAATCTGATGAAAGAAATGAATATACAGAATGAAGAATTTGAAAGAACTTCAAATAGGATAAAGTTAGGAAAATTCATAATGAGACAATTTATAATGAAACTTGAATGCCAAAAGACAAAGGATTAATAGTGATAACTGTGAAAGATAAGTCATTCATCATGTATATCTGATCCTTAATATGAATAGCAAACAATTTCTTATCATAAATCATGTAGGACAGAGGGCATTGCATGACATTATTTAGATAGCTGAAAGAAAAATGAATAAATGTCACCAATAATTTACTATTCTGTGATAATTTACTTTAAAATATGATGGAGAAATTAAGATACCCCAGAAAAATTAAAGCTGACGGTCTTTTTACCACAAACCTGTGCTATAAGAAATGCTAAAGAGAATTATTTAGGTGGAAATGAAAAGATATTACATGTTGGCTTGAAGCCATATAAAGAAATTTCTCCCTGAAACATAAATACATTAGTAAATTTATGAACTCCATTTTTAATTTCTTACACAATATAAAATACAAATCCATGAAATAAACTAATTTATTTGTGCCCAAATTATATAAAGTTTTCATTTGTGACAAGAATATAAAAAAGAGAAGTGAGGAAGGGGCTTAGGAACATACTTTATATATGTGATTGATATAATTTGCTATCACTTCAAACTAGGTTCTTACAGAGTTATGATATTAAGGTAAGCCATAGGGTAACCACACAAAAAAACCTTAGTACACAGAAATGTGACAGGGGACTAAAAAGGTTTCCCTACGAAAGATAAATACAAACAAGCAAACAAACAGAAAAATAGGCAGTATTTGAGGACATATGAGAGAAGAAAAACAATAAGACATGAAAAAAGCAAATAACAAAATGGCAGATGTAAATACTAATCAATAATTTATTTACAAGTAAATGAGTTAAATACTCCTAATAAAAGACTGAGGTAAGCAGAAAGATTAAGAATATATCCAATTATATTTTGTTTACAAGACACTCACCTTAAATATAAAGACAGAATTAGATTGAAAGTAAAGGGAAGGATAATTGTTTTCCATGAAAACAGTGACAAAAAGAGTAGGATACACTAATATCAGACTACATTGACATTAAGTGAAAAATTGTTACAGATGAAGAAGGACACTATATGTTGAAAAATTGATGAATTAATCAAGAAGATATAACTATTATAAACTAATATACAACTCACTGCATAGCACCCAAAAAATGGAGCAAACAATGAAAATTTGAAGGGAGAAAGAGACAGTACTACAACAATATTTTAAAACTTCAATGTATCACTCTCAGTAATGATAGAATATATGGAAAGAAGACCAATAAGAAAATAATGGTCTTGCACAACACTATAAATTTTCTAAATTTAACAGGCATATATAGAACACCAGCAGAATTCCAACATCAGCGGAATGCACATTCTTCTCAAGTACACATTGATCGTTTTCCACATTATGTCATATATTAGGCCACAAAATATGTTTCAATAAATAAAAAATATTTAAATCATATAAAGTATCTTATTCAACCACAATGGACTGAATCTAGAAATGAAGAAGAGAAAGAAAATTCAAAATTCACAAAATTTGGAAATAACACATTCTTTAAACAACAAATATCTTAAAGAAAAATAAAAAAGGAAATAGAAATTATACAGAGATGAATACTATTAAGAACAAAAAAACACAAAATGTCAAATTTATTGGATACAGAAAAGACAGTGGGAAATTTATAGCTGCCTATGCCTACATTAAAAGATGAACAATCTTAAATTGAAAACAAAAATTTATACTATTGGGAGCTAGAAAAAGAAGAGCAAGTTAAATTCAATGTTAGCAGGAGGCAGGCTTCCAAATATAATCCCTGTAACCATTAGGATGCACTTCTCAATTCCACCATCCCATAGCCCATGGCAACCACTAATCTATTTTCTGTTGGTATGGATTTGCCTTTTCTAGCTGTTTCATTTAAATGGAATAACACGTATATGTGGTCTTATGCCTGGCTTCTTTCACTTGGCATTATGTATTCAAAATTCATCCATTTTTTAGCATGTATCAACAATTCATATTTTATGGCTTAAATTTTGTTTATCCATTCATCAGTTGATGAAATTGTTAACTATTTATCTATATCCTCACCAGTTCTTGTCATTATATGATATTTGGTTTATAACTGTCCTAGGGTGTGTTAAATGGGTTTTCATTTTGATTTTTCCTTTAAAATATTCGTTTTAAATCATTTCAAACTTAGAGTAATGTTGCAAGAACAATAAAACCCCCTAGAGAGAAATCAATATACACCCATACCCGGATACCCAGATACACCAGGTTATACATTTTGCCACACTTATCACATAATTGTATTTATCTATCCATCTAACAAACCACCTCTGTCACTCATTTTCTCTGTCTCCTTATCTATAAATCTATTTTCTGAATATTTGAGTGCAAGTTGCATATATCATGCCCTGTGGACACATTGTACTTCCATGTTATGTATGTAACATAGAAGTATTCCATAGCAAGTATATTGTTGAATATTTTAGTATCTATATTCATAAAGCATACTGAACTGTAATTTTCTCTACTTGTTGTAGCTATTGCCTCTGGTATAATGGTGATGCTGACCTCCTGGAAGAACTAGGAAGTATTAACTTCTTTTCCATCTTTGTATGAGTTTGAGAAGCAGTAGTAATAGTTCTTCTATGAATACTTGGTACAATTAACCAGAGAATCCATCTGTTTTTGACGTTGGTTGTTTGGAAGATTTTGATTACTGATTCAATCTCTTTACTTGTTATTGCTCTATTGAGACTTTTTAAATCTTTCTTGATTTTGTGGAGATACTTTGCATTTTCCTAGGTTGTCTAATTTGTTGGCATATATTTTTCCAAGTTACTCAATCATAATTATTTTTATTTACTTAAGATCAGTGTATTTCTGCTGTCTTTTCCTTTCTTTCTTTTTTTTTTTTTAATTAGCACCCTCTATCTTTTGTTCTTTGTCAGTTTAGCTAAAATTCAGTGGATTGTATTGATCTTTCCAAATTTGTTTCTGTTAATGCTCTCTTTTGTTTTTCTCTTCAAAATTTCATTTATTTCTAATCTAATCTCTATTATTTCCTTTCTTTTAATCACTTTGAGTTTGATCTGTTTTTCTTTTTCTACGTTTTTTTCCTGGAGTTTGATTAGAGATTTGAGATCTTTCTAATTTTTATTTATTTATTTATTATTTATTATTACTTATTTATTTTAAATATAAACATTAAGAAACTTAAAGTTCCTTCTGAGCACTGACATTGCTGTAGCTCATGAATTTTGTTCTGTTTTATTTTCTTGTTTTCCATTCTCTAGTGATATTTTCTAATTTCCCTAATGATTTCTTCTTTATCCAAAGATAGATTAAAAATGTATTGTTGAATCTTATAGAAGGGAAACTACACAGTGCTCTGCTCTAACCCTCTTATTCCCAGAGAAGATTGCGCCTATTAATCTCTCAGGTGGCCATTGTCAGCTGAAGGTATCATCTTCAAAAATAAGAGAGAGTTTAAAGACTTCAAAACAAAAGCAGAGAGATTGTCACCAAGAGAACAGATTTAAAAGACATATTAAAGGGTGTGCTACAGCCTTAAAGGAAAAGAGAAGGGCAAGACACTTATAAAAGAGAGTAGAAATAAAGATTATTTGTAAGAGTAACTAAAAGGGAAATAGACAGTAGTAAGATATGACAATGGAAAGTAAAAGGATAAAATGAATGAAGTGAGTAATACTTTCTGAGTAATAATATTGAACATTAATGGATTGAAAACTCAATAATGATATATACTATTTTGAATGTGTGCTATTACATACTGAGATGAGAATGCTGTACAATTTTAAATAATAGCAGTTTCTGTATATTATTTTGATGAACTGCTTAATTTTTGGATATTATATTTTAAGTTGTATAATTTATTTTCTTGCAAAATAAAAATGTAATATAAGAGAAAAAAATAAGAAGGAGTCATTACCACTGATCCTGCAGAAATAAAAGAGACCAAAGATGATACTATGAACAACAAACTAAAAAAAGCAGTTGAAATGAATAAATTCCTAGAAACACACAAATACCCCACACTGACCCTATAAGAATAGAAGATTTCAACAAAAAAATCACAAACAAAAAATGGAAAAATCACCATAATCATCAAGATTTTGAAAAGCCCAGAACCAGATGGCTTCACAGGTGAATTCTATCAAATATTTCAAGAGTAATTAACATTTATCTTGTTCAACCTTTTCCAAAAAACTGAACAAGTGGGAATGCTACCAAACTCATGCTATGATCCCAACATCACCCTAATGCCAAATCCAAATAAAGATACTATGAAAAAAATAAAATTATAAACCAGTCTCTCAAATGAATATAGATGCAAAGGTCATCAACAAAATACTTGATAACCAAATCCAAAAATATATTAAAAGAATTATACAAGAAGAGTTCCTGAAAGATGGCATTGGAGTAGGCAGGCAGGGTGTAAGCCTCTTACAAAATCAACAGAAAGGACCAAAGGCTGTCTGAGAAAACTGCTGTAGTGGTCAGCAGACCAGGAAAATGCTACACAATTCTGAGTAGGGCTAGGGACAGAAAAAAAAAAGAACCTGAAACAACCAACATGAATTATCAACCCATATCATTGGCTGGGAAATTCTCCCAGCCCCACCCACAAGACATTAAGACAGGATAAAACACCTGGCTCATTGCAATTCACTGAGAAGGGAACAGGCTTCTTCCTACCTGTCAGCTGTTGCAAGGGAAAAGGGACAGGGAGTCATGGAGCTTCACTTCAGTGAATTTGGCAAGCCGATCCCATTCTGAATCTAGAGTTTGGCCAGATGAGAAACACTGGAAAGCAGAGGTTAAATGAATAACTTCTGTGGAAATGTTTGCTGACAGGCACCTTTTGCTGGCTGGTCTGGAAACTGCATGGGGAAAAGCTATTTTTAGGGCTCTTTTAAGCCTCCTGGGAGAAAGTCTGTTCCCTTTACTGAGTCCCTGGCCTGATTTTGATAACATAAAGTGGGCAATTTTAAACACTCAGAATAAATTGAAACAAAAATCAAAGAATAGCTATGAAGTAAAACACTGGGAAAGAGAGACAAATTGTCCATCAGCATATATTAACCAACATAGACATCAACAAAAACTTACAGGCTATACTAGAAAACAGGAAGAGATAGCACAGCCAAGGGCACAAGCCAAATATCCTGAGGAGATACAGGATTTAAGACAATTAATCAGTGAAAATTACACACATCTCCTAAATCAATTCAAAGAATTGAGAGAAAATATGACTAAAGAGATAAAGAATATTATCAAGAAACTGGGTGAGCATAAAGAACAATTTGAAGGACTGCAAAGGAAAGCTTTTCCAGAGCTTATGGGAATGAGAAACATGAATGAGATTAAAAACAAGTTAGAGGCACAGAAGAGTGGTTCTGAATTGTTTAAAGGCAGAATTAGTGATTTCAAAGGAAAAACATCTGAACTGGAAAAGGCAGAAAAACAGAAAGAGTAGAGAATGGAAAAAATGGGACAGGGTCTCAAGCAATGGAATGAAAAAGTGTAAAGCAGAAACATATGCATTATTGGTGTCCCAAAAGGAAAAGTGAATGTAAAAGGGGCAGAAAGAATATTTGAGGAAATATGACCAAAAATTCCCAACCTTAGGGAAAATATAAACATCAATACCCAAGAAAGAAAACACACCTCAAACCGAATAAATTTAAATTGACCTATCTGGAGACACCTATTATTCAGAATGGCAAACATCAGAGATAAAGAGGGATTCTAACAAAAGAAACAGTAAAGCAAAGCCTCATATTTAAGGAAACCTCAATAAGATTAAGTGCCAACAGCTCATCAGAAACCATGGAGGATAGAAGAAAATGGTACGATATATTTAAGACGCTGAAAGAAAAAAAAGTACCAGCCAAGAATTTGGTATCTGGCAAAACTTTCCTTCAAAAATGAAGATGACTTCAAAGTCTTCACAAACAAACAAAAAACTGACAGTATGTTACCAAAAGACCAGAATTTGGAAAGATACCAAAGAGAAAGGTACTGCTTAAAGGGAAAAAACAAGGGTGAGAGACTTGGAGACATGTGTAGAAATGAAGAATATTAGGAAGAGTAAATTAAAAGGTAAAAAGATAGACAATAGTAAGATATGATGACAGACATCAAAAGGAAAAATGGATGAAGTAAGCAATGTCTTTAGAGCAATAACATTGAATATTAATGGCTTGAACTCCCCAATCAAAAGACATAGATGGGGAGCAGATATGACTCAAGCAACTGAGTGCCTGCTTCCCACATGGGAGGTCCCAGGTTAGGTTCCTGCTCCCTCATAATAAAACAAACAAACAAACAAACAACAAAAACAATGCAGGGGAGTGGAGGTGGCTCAGAGGTTGAGTGCCAACTTCCCACATACAAAGTCCCAGGTACAATCCCCATATCTGGTAACTCAAAAATAAATAAATAAATAAAAGACATATACTGATAGAATGGATAAAAAATAAGAACTTTCTGTATGCAAGGACTCACCTGAGACATAAGGACACAAGCAGGTGAAAGTGAACAGTTGGAAAAAGGTACTCTATGCGAATAGTAACCACAAAATAGCAGGAGTAGCATTGTAATATAGGAGAAAATGGATTTTAAATGCAAAACTGTTATAAGTGATGAAGTCCATTGTGTTTTAATAACATGGGCAATTCACCAAGAAGAAATATCTATATAAACATTTATAACCTAAGCTGGGTGCCTTAAGGTTCATGAGGCACACACTGGCAAAACTGAAGGAAGTAATAGGTGTGTCTACAATAATAGATGGAGATTTCAATACACCATTCTCAATATTGGGTAGAACATCTGGACAGAGGGTAAATAAAGAAACAGAGAGCATGAATACTATGAGAAATGAACTAGAGATAAAAGACATCAATAGAGCATTGCACCTCAAAACAGCAGGACATAGGTTCTTATCAAGCACTCAGAATCCTTCTCCATAATAGATCATAATTGGGTCACAATACAGACTCAATAAATTTTAAGACTGAAATTATACAAAATACTTTCTCTGATCATAATAGAATGAAGCTGGAATTAAATAATAGAAGGAAAAGCAGAAAATTCATAAATATAAAAACAACACACTCATAGATAATCATAGGGTCAAAGAAGAAATTGCAAAAGAATTCATTAAATATCTGAGATGAATGGAAATGAGAACACATCATATGAAAACCTATGGCACACCAAAAAGGCAGTGCTGAGAGGAAAATTTATAGCCCTCAGTGCTTACATTATAAAAGAAAGAGCTAAAATTAAAGGTTTACCTACACACATGGAGGAACTAGGGAAAAAAACACATGAATCCCCAATCATGCTGAAGAAAAGTAATAGTAAAGATCAGAGCAGAAATAAATGAAATCAAGTAAAAACAATAACAAAAAAATCACTATAGAGAAAATCAACAAAACCAAAAGTTGGTTCTTTGAGAAAATCGACAAACCTTTAGCTAGACTGACAAAGATTAAATGAGTCAAGATGCAAGTAAAAAAAAATCAGAAATTAGAAGGCGTGCATCAATACTGACCCTGCAGAAATAAGAGAGATCAAAAGACTATACTAAGAACAACTGCATGCCAAAAATACTAAACAATGCAGACGAGAAGGACAGATTCCTAGAAGCATACCAACCAATTACACTGACCCTAGAAGATATTGAAGACCTCAACAAACCAATAACAAATGAAAAGATTGAAACAGCCATCAAAAACATCCCAAAATGAAAATTTCAGGACCAGATGGATTCAATGGTGAATTCTACCAATGAATTAAAGGTAATCTATTACCAATCTTGCTCAAGCTCTTCCAAAAATTTGAAAAGGAAATAACATTATGAAACTCATTCTATTTAGGACAACATCACCCTAATACCAAAAGCAGATAAAGATAATATGAAAAAAAGAAAATTATAGACCAATATCCTTAATGAATATAAACACAAAAGTCTTCAACAAAATACTTAATAACTGAATTCAAAAGCACATTAAAAGAATTATAAACTATGATCAGGTTGGTTTAATTCTAGGTTTGCAAGGGTGGTCCAACATAAGAAAATCAATTAGTGTAATAAAACACATTGATAAATGAGAAATTACATTAATATCTCAATTGATGTAGAAAAGGCTTTTGACAAAATATGGTGTCCCTTCTTATTAAAACCACTCCAGAAGATAGGATTAGAAGGAAATTTTCTCAACATGTTAAAGTGCCTATATGAAAAACCCACAGCTAACATTGTCCTCATTGATGAAAGACTGAACACTTTCCCACTGTGATCAGGAACAAGACAAGGATGACCAATGTCTCAACTACTTTTCAATATGGTGCTTGAAGTTTTAGTTACAGCAATTAGACAAGAAAAATAAATGAAATTCTCCAAAATAGGAAAGGAAGAAGTAAAACTTTTGCTTTTTATTGATGATATGATCCTATACCTATGAAATCCTGAAATATACAGAACAAAGCTAAGAGACAACTTCAGCAAAGTGGTGGTATATAAGATTAATACCCCAAAATCATTAGCATTCCTATACACTACTAGTGAGCAACCTGAGAAGGAAATAAAAAAATTCCATTTACAGTAGAAACCAGAAAAATCAAATATTTATAAATAAACTCAACTGAGGACATAAAGGCCTGTATTCAGACTACAAAACATTGTTAAATAAACACCTAAACAAATGTAAGGACATACAGTGTTCATGCATTGGAAGAATAATTTTGTTAAGATGTCAATTTTACCTAAATTTATTTATGAATATAAAGCAATCCCAAAAATTCCAACAGTTAGAGAAATTAGACAAGAAAAAAAATTGGCTTTATGTAAAGTCAATTGTCATATTTACCTGCAAGGGTAAAGGGCCTTGAGTAGCCAAAAATTATTTATAAAGAAGGACATTTTTGTAAGAATCTCATTTTCCAACATTAAAGCATATCACTTAGATACAGTGCAAAAACAGCATGGTATCGACATAAATATAGACACATTTTCCAATGGTGTTGAATTTTGAGTTGAGAAATATACCCTCACATCTATAGTCAAATGATGGTTGACAAGGCTGTCAAACCCACCAACTTGGTTCAGAACAGTCTATTCAACAAATGATTCTTGGAGAACTGGATATTCTGGATATCTAAAAGAAGGAAAGAGGAACCCTATCTCACATCTTGTACAAAAATTAACTCAAAATTAATGAAGACCGTAATATAAAATTTAGAGCCTTAAAATTCCTAGAATAATATGTAGGACATGGGATGTGCCTCCCTAGGACTGAGGGATAATTACCAAGAGCCAACTAGCAATGCATTTGGAAAAAGACCTTGAAAAAAAATGGGGACATATTATATGCAAAGGAGTTTTTATGACTAAGAGATTTCAAAGTAAGTCAGGAGGTCAGTCCAGAGGTTACCCTAATGCCCATCTCAGGAGGATTTCACAGTGGCTCAAGCAGGGGTGCTCCTGTAGCCTTGAGAAACATCTATACTCTGTAAGCAGGGCAGACAGTCTTAGAAATTAGGCAACCTGTCAGTGGGCCATACGTTGGAATATATTTTCCCCAATATAACAAAGACTCATTTATAATTTTCCTATATGTGGCTTTAACAATATAATCATTAAACATTTGTACAAGAAACATAAATCTTTTGTCTGTTTGTATGCCAGTTGAACTCTGAATCTCAGCAGAGTTGTAACACTCACTTTCCAGTTCATTGCAATTGCCCATGCAAACTAATAAAATGATGATGATGGACAATGCCCGTCCCAAAAAACAGTGAGTGTCTACAACTGCAAGACAGTTCCATTCATATGCCCCATGGAATCTAAGCCCTCTCTCAATCAGAAACAGATTAGGCATCACCACTCTAAAATCCTCAATATTGAGGAATGAACAGACATAAGGAGATAATGCAACTATTGATTAAAGTAGACTTATTATTCTAGCAATGAAAGACTTGTAACATTAATATAAAGGCAGTGGTGCACAGATTTTCTGAGGGGAGTGGGAGGGAAGAATAACTGTAACATGGGGCATTTTAGGGATATCGGAATTCTTCTGCATGACATTGCAATGATGGATACAGGCCATTATACATTTTCTCAAAACCTTAAAAATGTGTGGTTGAAAGTGTAAGCTATAATGTAACTATATTCCATTGTTAGTAGCAACGTTTAATATATGTTCATCAATTGTAACAAATGTCCCACAATAATCAAATATATTACTAATGCGGAAAAGTGTGGGAGGGGGATGGAGTGGTGTTTATGGGAATTCTCATGTTTTCAATGCATTATTTATGTAACCAAAACATTCTTTAAATATAAAAAATTTAAAATATGTAGGGAAAAATCTTCAAGATCTTTTGATAGGTGGTGGTTTCCCAAAACTTACACACTATGCAAGAGCAAAATTAAACACTTTAGTGCTTCATATGACTTTGTTAAGATTGGGAGAAGGCAGTTTACAAAATGGGAGAAATTTTTGGGAAATCACATAACTGAGAAGTGTTTAATTTCTGTGTTACATAAAGAGATCATATAATCCAATGATAAAAAGACAAGCAAACCAATTTAAAATTGGATAAAGACTTGAATAGAAATTTTTCCAAATAGGAGATACAAATGGCCAAAAAGCACATGAAAAGATGTCCAACATCACTAGTTATTAAGGAAATGAAGATCAAAATCATGATAAGATATCATATTAGACAGGGTTCTCTATGGAAAAGAGCCTATAAAAGATATTTGTAAATTGTATCCAATTTTATAAAATTGTCTCATATAACCATGGGGGTGCACAAGTCCAAATTCCTTAGAGCAGACTGTAAGCCAAGTACTCAAATGAAGGTCCTCGAGTTCCCCACGAGATGCTGCTGTCTGAAGTAAAGATAAAGTCCTGTTATACATGCCCAACTTTATGGTTTGGTGGGTTAGACAATACTCAGCTCAGGATTGGTAACTCAGCTCTCATGGTAACTTGAGGCCCATGTTTAAGCATTCAGTCTCTACTAAGTGCCTGTAGCAGGTCAAAAGCTGTTTCTCTAAAGGAGAGTAGTTATCTGCAGAAGATAGCAGGGCTTTGCTAAAAAATCCTAAGGGTCTGCATTGTGATTTTTCTATAAGGGCCTGCCAAAGGCTCCACATAGCTCATCTATTTGCCACTGACACTTTCAGCACCATTGTATATGCTGGATTACATGGCCTAAGAGTGCAGCATGCACTGCAGCCTGGACCTGTCACAGAGGCTCCTCTTGTTCTGGTCCCCACTCGAAACTAGCAACATACCAAATGAGGAATATGTTGTCACCAAAATCCAAAGAGACCAACTAAAACGTGCTATCAATTGTAACAAATGTTCTATTCCAATGCAAGGCATTAATATTAGGGTGGTATATGGGGATCCTGTATTTTATGCATGATTGTTTTGTTAACAAACTTCTCTAATAAAAAAGGAAAGAAAAAGAAATAGTAAAAAATCCTAAAAATTTTACTAATATAAAAAAAATTGAATTTCACATGAATTAGTGTTTTATTACTAGTAAACTCCACATGACAATGAAAGTTTCCCTAAAATTAAAGACTTTTCTGATGGGATTGATTGTGAAATTAATAAATTTGAACTATTTTGTTATTTTTAATATACTTTTATTTTTAATTTTTAAAAAAACTTAGATTATATAATGTTACACAAAAAATATAGGGGATTCCCAGATGCCCCACTTCCTAGCCCTCCCATATTTTCCTATATCAGCAACATCCTTCATTAGTGTGGTAACTTTGTCACAATTGGTGAGAACATCTTGAAGCATTGCCACTAGGCAATGATTATAGTTTACATTGTAGTTTACACTCTCTCCTGCACAGTTTTGCAAGTTATTACATGATACAATGGTCTGTATATGTCATTGAACTGTCATCCATGATAATTCCAAAGTCCTGAAAATGCCCCCAATTACACCTATTTTTCCCTTTCCTTCCCCTCAGAATATCCAGTGGCCACTGCCTCTACATTCATGATAAAAGTTCTTCCATTGCTAGGATCACAAGTCTACAGTAGAACAACTGTAAGTCTACTCTAGTCCATCATCCATTCCCCAATCCTGAGGATTGTATGATGGTGATGCCTACTCAACCTCTAACTGAGAAGGGGCTTAGGTCCCATGGGGCAGATAAATGGGACTTTCTTGCTTGCAGTTGCAGACTCTCTCTGTTCCTTGATGTGGCCATTGTCAGTCATCATCTCCTTGTTGGTTGTTCTGGGTGAATCCAGTGAACTGGAGAGTAGGTGCTGCAAGTCTGTTGAGATTCAGAACTATCAACTCTAGGACTAACTATAGGTTCAAATAGAGGGGCAATAGAATCATGTGTACAGAAAACAACTGAGTCCAAATCTATCACAGTGGGGAGCATAAATTCCAAAGTATGGCTCACTGGCAGGGTGCCAAACTCCTGAGATATGCATAAGTGTAACCTCTGAAATGATCTCCCAAGTCACATTGAAGCCTCTTAGCCATATAAACTCATATAATGAATTATATCATGTTTGGATGATGTGCAACACTCTGTGAACTAATATTTTCCAGATGAAATTTATGCATGTGTAAAGGACCCACCCAAATGCCTAAATATATCAATAGATTTAAATGCAACAGAATATAAAAAGTTCATTATATGGTTGAAGATTACATATTGAAAGGCTTTAAGAAATCACTATTTGTTGAATTTTGGTTTAGAATCCCAAAAGAATAACATTGGCTATCTGAAAGTGCTATTTATATACTACTTTCCTTTTGTAACCATATTTTTATAAACATACCTTTTGTGGGAAGCCATATTTTCTTTATATTCTTTAACTAAAAAGTAATGTTGCATGTTTGAAAGAAAAAAAAAATTTGAGAATTCAAATGTGTTCTATTAATCCAGACATTAAAGAAGTTTTAAGAATGTAAAAGAGGATTTCTGTTTCAAAATATTTGACTGTTTATCTCCACTCACCAAACTTCCCAGCCGAATTTTATAACTATTTTGATATCCTGTAGTCGTAGGTAGGTACTAAGAATGTCTTTTAAGGGGTAAAAATTGACATTTTTTTTTTATTGTGGGTAAAAATCAAATTTTTCACAATACATACCAACATTTGTAAAATGATATATAAATACATATGCATATATGTGCATTGTTTGCATAAATGTTATTTGTTATATA
>JAQZBX010046825.1:0-20652 GCA_029593785.1 Cabassous unicinctus | reverse complement strand
TGTTGGTGATGGAAAAGTTTTGGCAATGGATGGTGGTGATCACAGCACAACATTGTGAATGTGATTAATCACACTGAATGAGATGCTTGTGAGTGGTCAAGAAGGGATATTTTATGTTGTATACAAATATATGTTACCATAATTTTTTAAAAAAGACTAAAGAGACAATGACAATAAAATATAATACATGATTCTGAACTGTATTTAATTATGGAGGAAAAATGCCCAAAAGAACATTATTGAGATGATTGAAAAAGTGGGAATATGGACAGTATGCTTTCTATCAAGGTGAAATTCCTTAAAGTTGGTCATTGTACTTACTGTGGTTATATAAGTGAATATCCTTATTCTTAGGAAATATACATGGAAGTATTAAAAGTTCAAAGAGCATTAGAATAACAGAATGATATAATAAAGGTGTCAAAATGTTAAGTTAGTAAATCTGGGTATCTGAGCAGGGCGTATATCGACATTCTCTGTATTGGTTTTGCCTTATTTTTGTAACTATTCTGTATGTTTGAAATTATTTTAAAATAAGAAGCTTTTTTAAAAAGTACAGAGACCACTGTTCTTAGTAAGATTCAACCATATTTTTTGAATAAACATTTCCTGGATTGCTACAGTCTTTGGTTAACTTCCAGAATTCTGAATAAGTTGATTCTGATCATTTTTGTCAGTTATCTTTTTACTTTTATGGAGGAGAGAATTTTTTTTTTTAAAGATTTATTTATTTTTTATTTATTTATCCCCCCTCCCCCTTGCTGCTTGTGCTGCTGTGTCCATTCGCTGCGTGTCTTCTCTGTGTCTGCTTATCTCCCCCTTGCTGTGAGGTCTTGCCGCATCAGCCCAAGGCGCCGCGAGCCGCCCTGCCCTCACAAGGAGGCGCCGGGAAGCGAACCCGGGGCCTCTCATATGGTAAATGGGTGCTCTGTCCATTGCCCCACACCCGCTTCCTGCCTTGAGGTTGCTGCATCAGCCCACCGCACCACTCACGGGGGCTCTATCCACTGAGCCACACCCGCTTCCCGAGAGAATTTTTGAAGATCCTTGCTCCACCATTTTTGCCGATGTCTCCCCTGGAAGGTTTTTGTCTCTAAGAGAAAGAGTAAAAGGTGATTGTTTCACCCAAGTTTTATGCCAAAACTTGAGTTAGACAAAATCATCATAATAATTGAAGTTCATTAGTAGTGTATCAAATTGTTTATAGGTATTTACATTTTTTAAATTTTTTTGCTTATCATGATATATCTCTTTTTTCTATTAGTAAAGAGAAAGTAATTTATTTTGTACTTTCTGTTTTTCTAAGAAACATTTATTTTAAAAAGCACTATTTAGTAGAATTATATTTTAATACAGACTCAAAGTTTCTGAGCCACTGAAGAGAGGCTATAAAATCCTAGTCTAGCTTTCATGCTCTGCTATGCCTGGATGATGTGGGGTCCAGACAGAATTGGTCAAGGGTCAGTATCAGGTCTTAACCTGGGGGGCAGGGTGGCTATTCTTGGGAAGCTCAGGGGTATAGTTGAGAAAGGAGTTTGAGCACAGCACAGTTGAGAAGCCAGTTGTGGGCTGGGAAGGGAAGAGAAAGCAAGTGTCCTAAGTGGAACAGTCTACATCCCTGGGCCAGACACAACCCAGCCCAGCCAGCGTCCAGACCCCAGGGGCTGTAAGGTTTAGAAAGTGGCCAATACTTCTTGCAATATCCCAGGCATAGAGGTGGATGAGCAGGGAATTATTCATTTCTCCATGGTGGGCTCTGGTTGGGTGATCGGGGCAGCAGCTGGGTCAATATTGCAGCAGACAGTGAAGATGGATGATTCACTTCTTTCCTTTTGGATGTGGTTTCACTTATGAAGGGACAGAGATGTGGGGCTGAAGTCTTAATTTCCCCTCCAGTCTGGGGCCCTCCAAGCTCCAGAGTGTCTCCTCCTGGAAGTGTTCCCCAGTAACGGCCCAAACATGTTCCTCCCTCATCCTATCAACTTCATCATTTCCACTCACTGGCACCAGAAGAGGCTCCTCCGGGAGCCACCTCTTCTCCCCACTACCATCTCAGTGTGAAAAAGCAGCTAATGGACTTAATTTGCTCCCTCCTAGTGGCATTTAATGGAGGCTCTGGAAAACCAAAATGCCCTCTTGACACCACCCCCCCAATGCCTTACACCCCCACAGTAGGCACTCACTGGCTGGATTAAAGGCACAAAGGAATGAAGTTATAATGGTGGAATTTCAGTTTGTGATTAGGAGACTTTTGGGGAGTTTCCTCCAACATTCCAAGGTTCAGAAAACCCCATAGTCTCCCAGGTAGGCTGGGCCTCACCTCTGTGCATGTATGGGACCCACACATTTGGGAAGCAAAGGATGACCATTTCAGCAGCCCAGCCTTTGGCCCAAGCTGTCCTTTGCTAAGGGAGGGCACAAAGGGTGGTGCCAGCTCCCACTCCTACCCCTTGAGGCTCTACTATAGGTGTCCAGTGAGACTTGCTCACTACCTTTCCCCCAACTCACCCATTCCACCACACCCCACCCTTACCTCCTGTCTGGTATTGTGTAACAGGAAGTTCTCAGATGGGTTCCCTGGGGAGGGCTAAGGGGGCTGCAGAGTTAAAAACATGACGAGGATACAGAGCACAGAGGTCAGCCTCTTCCTGTACTCCAGACTGGGATCTCCCGGAGATGGTACCTCCTCCTCTTTTGTCATTGACCATACCACCCCACACACACACCCCACCCCCACTCCCAGCCAAACTCAGGGCTTGCCACATAACGCCAAGAATTCTCCCCTTCCCTCAAGCTGCTGGAAAGATCCCTGGGCATGATGAAGTAAATGGCTAGCCTTGAGACAAAAACAAACAAAAAAACACACAAGTTCTTCCTGGTAGCTGGAGTGTGAGCAGGAGAAGGCAGGGTGTCAGCAGAAGTCCTAGTGAGTCGGACAATGACAGGAAAGGAAACCACCCAGCTGCCACTGTGTTCTCTTTCAAGGCTGGAACTGGGCAGGCCTCCCCTAGCTGGGATGTGCTCTGCAGATGTTCCCCAGAACAGAAGATGGTATTTTCTTCAAATGCTTTTCAGAATTTACTCAGCTGTATGTGTGTGTGTGAGTGAAACAGAGAGAGGTGTGAGAGAGCTCCTAATCTCAGAATTCCAGAGCTGGGGTTTCTCCCTGAGTGATATGCTTAGCTTTTAGAAAGATTTCCTTGGCTCTGGTGTGGATTGGATGGAAGGGTCCAAGAGTGGGGAGAGTTTGGAGGCCTCTACGGTAGTCCAGGCTAGAACTGCTAAGTTCTGCCATGGGGCAGTGGCCAGGGCACAGAGAGGTAGGATTCTGGCCTTGGACTTGGGGAGGTGAGAAGGGACCAGAGAGCTTGGTGAGGGGAAATCAGAGGAAGAAAGCATGTTGGGCATGCCAGGGCCAGGGTCAGAGACATTTTAACCAGGGCTGGGGAACAGGGGCAAAGACCCTCCCAGAAAACCCATATCTTGGGCTCAGGGAGAGGGGTTGGCCAGGGTTTAGCCTACTCATATGGTGCTGGAAGGGAAACTGAGGCAAACTCTCAAGGAACACAGGGTCACAGAATGGGAGCTTAGTCCCAGTCCCAGGTGTCCTGCAATGACCACTCAGTCCCTCCCCATTACCTAAGTCCTTCCCCGTGATCTCTGGAGAAAGAGGTTCCCTATTCCTGATATCACTGCCCCTAGCCCAGGGGTACAGAGGAGACCAATGAGGATTCTGGCCATGACAAAGCTGCTAGAAACTCCATGGAAGAGGGAAAGGTCCTCAGATCCAGATGTGCAGAAAGAGAGAGAAACTTGGAATGCACAAGAGACGCTGGAAGGGTCCAGAGTCCCTGGTAGCCTGGGGAGAAGGAGTAGAGTTGCTTTCCAGCCCACTCCCTCCCCTCCTCCTTTCTAAGGCCCAGCTCTTTCTTGCAGTTCCTGTCATTCCAGTGCACACCAACACCACCGTACCCAGCCCACGCTGCCCCTCCCCTGGCCAACCTCTGACTACCTCTACTCTGGTGTCCCTGGAGGAGGGGAAATTAGGAACACTTCTTGGCCTGGGACCAGGTGCATTGGGTGGCAGCTTCAGAGATGCACATTTCAGCTGGCTCCCCATCCTTGGAGGTAAACAGGCCAGGGATGGTCCATGAAACCAAAAGGTGGGTGAATGTTGGGTCTGAGATTCTAGGCCTATGGAAGCAGGACACCAAGGTTCCAGTTCAGCCTTGGTTACCAATTTTCTGTGTGACCTCAGGTCAAAGCCCTCCTTTCTCAGAACCCCAGTTTGCTCATCTGTGCTTTTGTGATTAACAGAGTCAATGGCAGAGGCCAGACTAGAAACCAGGTCCTGAATCAAGGGCCAGTTTGCTGGAATTTGGTAAGACAGAAGCACCCTACTGGTTGACCCAGCCCCACCACACAGTGAGTGCTCAGTGGGCATGGTGTGCAGTGTGCCCCCTCCCACATCCAGGCTGTTAAGCCATCCCTGCCCCTCAATGCCCCTCTATAGGGTCTTCCTCCTCCAGGAGGCCCTCGCCGATTGCTTTCTCTCTCCCTTTGCCATCTCAGATAGCACACAATGCTTGGTCCAAGGCTGTCCAATAGAACTTTCTGCAACTATGGGAAATGTTCTATAATCTTCAGCATCCAATGTTAGCCACTAGTCACTTATGGCTTTGGGACACTGGAAATGTGGCTAGTGAGCCCAAGGAACTGAATTTTTTTAAATTTTATTTTAATTAATTTCAGAATTAAATTTAAGAAGCTAGTGGCTGCCATACTGGACAATATGGGTTCTGGGAAGAGCACTCTCTTTATTCCTTGTTTATAATAAAAGTTAATGGGAATTATCATTTACTGAGCTCTCACTCTGCACCAATTTTTGTATAAGTGCTTTAGAGACATCTCAATGAATCCTGGAAATTCCGTTTTAGAGATGACGAGGATTAGGTAAACTGGCTTCAGGTTGCCTAGAATGCTGGTGGACCATCCAAGAGTGAGACATGCTCTCTGGCCATTTAGGGAACTTTCTAGGGCCTGGCCTGGGCATCCTCCTCCTACAGTCACGCCACAGCACATGGCTGGGCATCAGGGCTCAGGGAGGCTCATTAGGGAGTACCAATTGGCAGAGGCTCTTGACAAAAAGGAAGGGGAACGCTTCCCTTCCCATTCTTCCCCATCTCTTCCCCTTCCTTCCCCTTTCCTTCCCCATTTCCTGGGGCCCCAGGATTCCTGGTTCCTGACATCCCACCCTCAGATAGCTCTCCCCTTGTCTCTTTCCTGGACTACAGTGTCTTTTGGGTCACAAAGTCAGAACTCAACTGGGTGCTAGCTGTGGAGGGTTGAGGTGAGGGGGAGGTAAAGAGGGGAGTGTCCCAAGCAGGCTCATAGGAAGCCAGCTGGGCTGGAAGTTGGGGCCTGGAAGAATCCTTGTTGTTTTTAAGCAAGAAAACAAGAAATTGTATTAGAATAGCTACATTTTATTGAGCACCTACTTTTTGCCAGGCACTTTACATACATGTGTGCTTACAATTCTCACAACCACCTGGGAGGTAGGCATTATTATCACCATTTTACGGATGAGGAAACCGAGGCTCAGCGAGGTTAAGCAGCATGCTCAAGGTCACACAGCTAGTATTAATAGATGAGTGGTAAAACTGGCACTCAAAATGGGCATCCCAAAGCTTTCACCAGGCATTCGCCACACTGAGAAAATAGAGGGGATGGGCAAAGAGATGTATTCTCCAGGGGGGCGGGGAACTGGTTCTGCTGTCAGAGCTGTTGAGGGAAGCTGAGCCCTCCTTGTTTCCCACCCACCCCTCGCTGGCAAGCTGCTCCTCCCCAAGAGGACCCAGCCACAAAGTCAGGAAGAACTCACTCTGACCTAGGCTGCTCTTCCTAGAGAGGGAAAACAGCTGAGATGAAAGACCTTCCCTGTGGTGTACGTGCAGGCGTCAGTGTGTGCGTGCAGCTCACGTGCTGTGCGGGAGCATACCACCACCAGAAGGGCCGTCATAGGCCATATCCCTGCCACCGTGCAGGGGGCCAGGCAGCTGGGGCATCTCGAAAGGGCTGTTGATTTCATGGACACCACCTGGGAGAGGGCAGGCTCAACAAGCGAAGCCTCAAATTTGCTCCCTGCTCTCTCCCCGCAGGCTTATTGAGCCTTGGGGATGTTGTATTCATTCCACTGACTCAGACACATATGATGTCTCTCTCTCTCCTTTTTCTCTCCTTTCTCTCTCTCTCTCTCTCTCACACACACACACACACAGACACACACAGACACACACACACACAGGTTCTTGAATTAAGGCACCAAGTCTGGCCTGCATGGCCCTGCAAATCTGTCATTCAGGCCAGGGTACAGGGCCCTGGCCCAGGGCTGAGTGTACACAGATGGGTCCATGTAGTATTAGCAGTCTCTTCACAAACAGAGGACAATGATGCTGGGGACAACAATGCTGGTGCCATGCTGAGCCCAGTCCTCCTGGCCCCTGGGACCTCCTGCCTCCTTTTAGCCAAGCATCTCCATCCTTTCTCCCCAGTGGGGGTGGGACCAGGTCAGCCACAGCTCAGCCTCAGAGGCAAAAGCCAGTGCTGGGAACTCGGGGCCTGGCTTCCAACACCAAGAACATGCTCTTTCTAACTGGGGCAAAGGGCTATTTGGGGACCTTAAAAAGGATCAAGCTCCCACCTCAAGAGGACAGAGATGGACACTCAGGCCAGAATAGAGGGAGAGGTTTCTCTTTGTGCTTTAAAAGAAAAAAATTGTAACAGGAAGAGAGCTGACCCTTTTCCTCTGAGCTCTCTCACCCCCCACCCCAGGGAAGAGGTTTCTGCAGACTGCAGTGAGTGTGGAGGGGAAAGGGGTGTGGTAAGAATGTGCACTGAAGTGGGAGGTGGCCTTGGCGCCCCCTCCCCAGGCCCCTGCTTGAGCACATTTACTGTCAATACCCACTTAGTGGGTAACACAAAGTGAGGCTTCCTGGGGATCCGCGGTGCTGGTGTGACGGAGGGTTCGGGGCCTGGAAGAAGGCTGGGGTTAGGGCTCTGGGGTCAGGATGCCCAGGTGAAGTAGGCGACCTCGTCCAGGTCTACGGGGTAGTCGGTAAGCAGCACTGGCGTCTTGTCGAAAAGTTCGCCCTTGTAGCTGCGCCACTTGCCGGCGGGCAGGTAGACGTCGCGCTCCTGCTTGCCCGGCTCCAGCACTGGCGCCACGAGCAGCGTGTCCCCGATAAGGAACTGCGAGTCGATGCGGTGCGCTGTCTCGTCGCCCGGCGCGATCCACCAGAGAGGGCGCACGATGGGGTCGCCCGTGTCGGTGATTTCCCCGGCCAGCTCCAGCAATAGCGGCGCCACCAGCGAGGCCCGCAGCGCCGCGAACTTGTGCGCGATGGCGACCACTTCGGAGTCGTAGCGCCAGGGCGGGACGGAGAACTGCATGGCGGGCATGAAGGCGGCCACTTCCAGCCAGCGCACGTAGAGCTCGCGCTCCGGCTCGTCGCCGCTGCCCGCCGTGCGCCCGGGCACCACGTTGCCGCCCACCATGTCCGGCAGGATGAAGGGGTAGCCCAGCATGCTGACAGTGAGCACCGCGGGGATGAGCGAGCGCAGCCCCAGATCGTAACCCCACACGGAGTCGCGGTCCACTAGGCGGAAGAAGCACGAGATGTTCTGCGACTGGTAGCCCACGCGGACCTCGGCCAGCGAGAAGAAGGGCAGTGCCATCTCGGTGTAGCGCCGGCTCCACACGCTGGGGTCGGGCAGCGGTCTGTACGTGCTGAAGTCCTGCGGCAGGTAGCTGACCTCGCCCGCGTCGAACTTGAAGGAGGCCACGGAGTAGCGCGAGCGCAGCCGCCGCAGGTGCCCCTGGAACCAATCGCGGGCCTCGGGGCGCGTGAAGTCGAGCACCGCGCCGATGCCGTTCCACCAGCGCACCAGCGCGGGCAGCCGGCCCGTGGGCTCGCGCACAAACAGTTCGCGTTCCACGCCCTCGCCGAAGCGCGACGAGTTGTAGTTGACGAACGGGTGCACCCAGAGCGTGACGCGGAAACCCGAGTCGCGCAGGTGGCGGAACATGTCGCTGGCGTTAGGGAACTTGGCCTCGTCGAAGTCGAAGTCGCCGTAGGCGGGGGTGTACATGTCGTCGATTTCTAGGTGGCTGCTGTTGAAGCGGTGCTGGCGGATCTGCTGGGCGAAACGCAGCACCTTGTCCTGGTCCACAGCGCGCCCGTACAGCGCCCACGTGGACCAGATGGGGTCGCGGAAGGCCTCGGGTGCCGGCACCCTCGACGGCTTGTTGAAGTAACGCCGCACCATGTACTTATGGATGGAGGTGACGTCCGAGCCGACGCACACCCGGTAGCTGAGCTCGGGCGCTGCGGCGCGCCCGGTGGGCGGCTTGTAGGGTGTGTTGTGGTAGCGCGCCTGCAGTCTCAGCGAGCGCTCCGTGCTGTTCCAGCCCAGGTGGAAGGGCACTGAGTCATTGACCTTGATGGCGGCCGCGCGCGACGACAGCCAGTAGCGCTCCAGGATGCCCCCGAAGGAGGCGTTGGAGGAGTAGACATCGCTTGTGACAAAGGGCTGCGGCTCCTGCTGGCCTTCCAAGCGGATGGGCCAGTGCTGCGTCTTCATTTCAGCGCCGCCGTACCAGTGCGCCTTGGAGTCTCCCAGGAACATGGCGTGCTCCACCGCGCGCCCCGGCGCCGCCTCCTCCCAGCGCACGCGGTAGCACATGACCGTGTCCTTGGGCCGCACAGTCTGGATGAAGAAGTGCAGCGGGCGCCCCTCGGCCGTGCGCGAGCAGCCGAGGAGGGCGCCATCACGGCTGCAGGAGTCGAGGTCTAGCTCTCCCGAGCGGAAGGCCAGGCGAAAGACCTGCTCGCCCTTCTGGTTGCGGATGGAGAAGCCGCCGCGGTTGAGGTCCAGCAGCTCGGCCCGCAAACGTTCCGCTTTGCGTAGAGAGGCGCTGTAGTAGCACCAGGCCACCACCGCGGCCAGCACGAGCAGCAGCCCCAGCACCGCCGAGCACAACAGCGGCTTCAGCTCTTTGGACGGCTTGGGCTTGGCGGGCGAGAAATTGTCGGGCAGGAAGGTGTACATGGTAGCGGCTGCAGAGGCCTCGGGGCTCTTACGGCCCTCGTGGCTACCAGGGTGGCGGCGGCGGGGGTAGGCCTGGCTCTTCTCCTGAGGGTCCTGGGACATTAGCCTCCAGCTAAGGAAGGAGAGGGCAGTGGGACCACCCCACCAAGCCCATCTGAACCTGCTCTTCCGGAGTCTGGAATGGGAAGAGAGAGAAGGAACTGAGCTTTCCCACTGCCATGGTGTTCCCATTCACTATAGTAAGAAAGAACAGGTGTGAACGTTGGGAAGGGCCTGACCAGCGGTAAAGCTGAGACTCACCAGGATTTTTCACTTGTCGCTTATCCACCCTTTCTCATGGGCTCCCAATGCTTGCCGAAATAAATCAGGACTCAATGGGGAGAGGCAAGTAACATACATCCCCGTTTTCCTAGTGGGGAAACAAACCCAGAGAAACCTCCCTGGAATCACACATAGGGGCAGTTCAGGCTGAAGAAAAGGGAAAAGTGTCCAACTCTGACCCAACCCTGTACTGTTAGTACCTTCCTAGTATGATACTGTGATGTTTCATACAAGGCAGTGAACATAACCAACTTATTACCTAAATAAAGACTTGATTTAAAAACAAAACAAAACAAAACAAAACAACTCCTTGGGATATTTAACTGCAGTAGGCTAGCCTCTCTGTCCCCAGAAGGGAGAGGAGAAAGGAAGGGGATACAACTCAGGCATGTAATTTGATCTTGAGTCGGAAACCAGATTAAATCTGGAGATTATAGAAGATACCCCAAACCAGGTTGAGTCCCAGGGCCCAGTTTGGTGGAAGGCAGGGTTGGGTTCAGACTTTGGGGCCAAGGTTGCTTCTCAGATCTCTCCCTCTTTGCCTTCAAACTCCACCCTGCTCTCAGTCATCAATCACGAAGTCCATTTCCCTGCCTGTCTCCCTGCTCTGCTCCCAGCATCACATCTGTGGGTCAGCCACCTCCTGGCTTTGTCTCCACCACTCACCCATTGTCCTGCTGCCTCTGCCCTTGTTTAGCACTGTCACTTCTCCCTGTGTTATTGCAATACTTCCTTGATAGGCCTCCCTGCCCCCAGCTTCTTTTCCTCCAGTGCCTCCAGCGCACAGCAACCGTGGTGATCTTTCTAAAGCACTTATCAGACCACAACTCTCCCTGGCTTACAGAGCTTCTCATGACCCCCATGATGAAGTCCTAAAATGTGAGCCTTGCAATGGAGGTTCAAGGCATGATGTGGTCTCAGCTGCCTTTCTCTGAATCCATTTCCAGCCAGAGCCATCCTATCTCCAAGCCCATTCCTTCCCCCAATTTAGTCCTTCAGGCCACCTGCTGCAGGTGATTTCACCACCCACCTTGGGCCAAGATACCTCTCCCCGGCCCAACTGGCTCTCCAGGGATCAGGCATCCCTCATCATACACTCACACTCCCATACTGTATGATAAACATCTGGATATGGCTGCAGGGAATCACAAGCTTAGGGGGAGGTGTATGTCTCAGGCTTCAGGGCAGTGTCCAAGGCTTCAGGGCGGAGTCCAACAAAGAAATAGCACCAGTTAGGCACACAGCAAGAATACACACTGCCAGCCAGTCAGTTTACCCACCTGCTTCAGCTGGGGGGAAGTGGAGAGGGAGATTGGCATCAGTAATTAGCCTCCTCCCAGAGTCCTCACCTCCCCCACCTACCCCATGCAGAGACCATCAACAGTGCCAGGCCAGACACATTTCAGAACTTTGTTCTCAGATGTCAATACACAGCCACCTACAGTCCTTCCTCCTCCCCCCACCCCCCCAGAGGTGCCACCTCAGGGCCTCATTCTCAATGCCCCCTCCTTTCAACTTCCTAAAATAGTCAGCCCCTTGGTCTACAACAGCTTCTTATTCCTTTTCCTCTCAGCACTTTCTGCCCACACAATTTAGCTTTTCTCTCCTATCCCACTATGGACTCCCCTTCCTGTAGATGCAGACTAGAAAAAGCCTTCCTGGAAAATGCATGCAGTGGCCTTTAGCTGAAACCCTCAAGCTGAGCCAAAGAAGGCCGTAGGTGCATTTATATTCATTGATTCAAGGAAACCAAGGCCCCTTTCTGGGCACCAAGGGAATGAGGGGAGAGGATCAATAGCTGAATAGGACAGTGACACTCCCCCACCTCCACCCCCATCCAAAGCTTTCATATTAAGTCAGCCCATCTCATGGTGCCTGGAAGTATGGAGAGGCCACCAAGGTGGCCTCAAAAGCCCTTTCCAAGACGCAGATTCCACGAGCCTTAACTTTCTAGGATTCCAAGGTTCTTTGATGAAGGACGGGAGCCCACAGACCTAAGCATCTAAGTACAGTGCCCATTTACAGATAAGGAAACAGTAGCCCAAACAAGAAAAAGGGCTTTTCTGAAGTCACCCGGGTAGCAAGGTTGCCTGAATCCAAAACCCCAGTGTAACCCTCCACACCTAAGTTTCGGGAGTGGGGGTGGGGGTGGCTATCTGGCCAGCAGAGGATGAGACAGGCTTCCATCAGGTAGTGGCTGTGGGCATGGTGAGGCCTGTCTCCCCAGGGATTGCTGCTGCTTGCTCTAGGCAGACCGGGAAGACTTCTTAGGGGCCATTTTAATGCACCTGGTACCGGGGCTGTGGGCAGGGAATTTATGGAGGGGGGAGGTGAGCGGAGGAACTCTTCGGTTCTGGTTTACGGTGGCGCTAGAGACTTCTGAAATTTACCGCCTCCGCCGTTTGCTGACCACAGGCTAAGGCCGGCAGGTGGGGTCTGCGGGGCCTGCCTCCTTGGGCTCTGCCCCAGCGGAGCCCCTCCCCACTGAACCTCAGTCTTGGCTGCCAGCCCTTAGCCCGGTCCGGCCCAACTAAGGGGAGGTCGTTCCAAGCTGAGTCTTTTGTCGGACACAGTTCCCAGGAGAGTGGAAATGTCAAAGGCAACTCGATCCGACCCATCTTCCACCCCCGCCCGGCGGCGGGATCCGCGGGGATCGAGTGACCGCGCCTACAGCCTGGAATAGTTCCCACCCACCCCCAGCGCCCCGCCCGACAGCTACACCGTCAGGGGGCCAAGGGGGGCCTATCGCCCGCCGGGAACTGCGGCCCGAGGAGGGGCCCAGGTGTCCAGGCTCGCCCCACCCACTCATGGGCAGGAGCGAAAGTTCAGGAATCATGCGCCCCCAGCACCACCACCCCAAGGGCCTCCCGCCGGGCTCACTCACGGCAGTGACGGCCCCGCGAAAGAGGGAGTGAAGGTGGGCTCCAGCAGATCCCCTTCGCGCGAACCGGAGTTGAGTTGCCACCGCGCGGCGCGCGGCGCAGCCTGGCTGGGGATTGCGGGGGCCCTCCTCGGGCCCCGCCCTCGGGCCGCTCGGCCCCTCCCGGGCTGTCCAGTCTCGCCTCCAGCCTCGGAGTCCAGCCCCGCCCTTGGCGCCGGACCCCTCCTCCCATATTGTCACGCGGGCCTGAGGCCCCGCCCCTCGCCTCCTCTCCAGCCCATTGCTTTGGGCTCTGCCACTGGCACCTCTGGCCGGGCCACACGACGCGTGCCTCTGGGCTCGGTCCCCCGCCTCCGGGCGGGACTCGGCCCCGGGCCTGCTGGGAAGTGTAGTTCTGGAGGGAGGAGCAGCCCCAGAAGGTTGGGGTTCTTGCACCTCCAGGCTTGCACCTTGGGATATGTATGAAAGGGAAAGAGGCGCAGGGTAAAGAGCCAGGCTGGCCCTTGGGATTCCTGCCGTCCAGGCTTCAGCAGGTCGAGGCGTCTCCGTCCAACCCTCTCACAAACCCTCAGTTTTTCCTTTGAGGGAAAGGAGTAACGGACCTCCACCTCCGGAAGTGTTTCAGCTGCCAATGCAGGGCGGGCCCCACAAAAGACGCAAAGGAGCGAGCCTGTAGTTCCACCAGCAGCGAGTCCCGGGCTGTCGTGGTGTCCGAGGTCTGGGATTGGGAAGACCGTTTCTGCTCAGTATTCTGCGCTCTCCTCCCTACTCTCTCCCCAGTTCCCCAGCCTGGTCCAGTCCCTCTTCCTGGTGGTATTCTTTAGTTAGAAAATGCCCATGCTCCACAGATATGGCATGCCCTGTCACATCTCTGCCAGGGAGTGGAGAGTGAGGAAGGGAAGGGATGCAAGACCCAGTTTTCTTTGATGGAGAAAGGAAAATATTGGAGATCCCATAGATTCCAATACACCCTACCCCTTTCTCCCTATGGGGCAGAGAAACAGGGCTTTGTTTTTCAGTTTGCAATTTCTTGCTCATGAAATCCTCTCAAATTACGTTTTGGACTTGGGTAGGGAGGGCAACGAGTGTCTGAGTACAGAGAGGCTTTGCGGGAAGCAGAGCTTTGGGTGTTGGAGGATTCTAGGTCCACTGAGATTTAGGGGACATCCAAGTTTGGGGGGCACACTGGGGAAATGTTCACTGGAAGGTCTCCATGGGGTGGGAGGTGGATGGACCCAACCAAGGAGGAGTCTTTACTGCGTGGTTAGGCAGGCCCATTCGTTTGGGCTCGAATGGAGGGGAGGAAGACACTAGTCGATAATAGGGCTACAATTATGTGTCAGGAGGGCACTCAGGGCCACCTGAAGAAGTACTGAGACGACCTGGCTGTGGGGAGGGCTCAGGGCAGGGTAACTCAGAGAAAAACTATCACAGAGGCTAGGCAGATGTCTGAGTAATTGGCCCCTCACTGCCAGATCCTCCTGGGTAAGGACGGAGGAAGCAGGCACTTGCGGTAAAGAGTTTTATTGTTTAACCCTCCTGGCCCGGCCAGCCCGGGCTCTACCAGCAGCGGTAGTCAGGATAGGTCTCGGACACAAACTCGGGGTGGACAACATAGTTGTTTCTCTGAGGGCCACCAGACTTCTTGAAGTGACTTGTGTCCCATCTGTGGGGAGAGATGGGTCAGCCCTTTCGGACTGTCATTCGTCCAAGTGAACATCTGACCCCAATTCTCAATGCTGACCTTCCTCCAACATTTTGCCCCCTAACACCAGCTCTGGGCTTCAACACTGACCTCCTCACCTCAGGTCTTACTTCAGAGGTAATTCCCAATACCTGTTCCCTAACGCTGACTTCTTACTCTTCAAGCCCTGACACCGGCGCCCTGATCTCTTGACTAAGCCCCATTCACCAATCTCTGACCCCTCAATACCAGCCCTTTCTTTGACCAGCTTTGATTTCCCCATGGCACTAGCGCCCCCTTGTGGCGTCGTCCGGTCAGTGAACAGCAGCGGACCTTTCCCACCCCTACTAGTCCCGCCTGCTGCGTCAAGTGAACACCAGTGTACCAGTGCGTGAGCAAGACTCACCTAAGGTTCGGATATGGGTAATATGATGGCGGGGGAGTTGTAACAGCACATTGCATTCCGGACCGGTGTTCGTAGGGCGATGCACCCCTGGTGGAGGAAGTGGTGGGCCAGGAGGCATCGGGCCTTTTGATACCTCCTCTACCCCCTAACCCAGAGCAGGCCCCTGGGCGGCGCTTCAGATGCCTGTCCGACGGCTCGGAGATCCTCCCCTCAGGCCCCCTTGCCCTACAACACTCCACCGAAGCACCCCTTCCAGGAAGCCCCCTGAGAAGTAAGGCCCCTGTTTCTGCCGCCTAGGCTGGCTAGTGGAGCACCCGGGATTCTGGGGAGAGGCGGGCTCGGGTCGTTGGAGGACCTGGGATACCCTCCATCGGACAGCGACTTGTCCAGTACTATCGACGTGGCGACGTTTCTGAGCCCCCTGGAGGCTCAGGCACTTTCTCGCTCTCCCACGCCTTTGTGAGGGCTAAGACCCATATTCACAAAATGCATCAGGCTCTACCGGCCAAGGGAGGGGCGGGGATATCACCATGGGATTAGAGACAGGGTTTGGGATGCCCGCGTACACAGCTCTCCAGACTGACGCAGACATCTGGAGTTCTCTCAGGCGTGGCCCTCCCTGCCCGCCGTTAGGTGCAGGGAGAATCCTGCATGGCAGTGCAGGCTCCGAATGTGCACTTGGGACTCAGTTTCCCCAGCAGTAACACGCTTGAAGGAGGCAAGGGTAACGCGGTCACCATTTCCTTGCTTACCTAGCCCCCAGCAATGACCCCGCCCGCCAACGACAGGGACCCGAAGCCCAGGAAGAGAGGACACTTTTCCAAGGACACCTGGCACCCCGCAGGCTGGAACCTGCGTCCCCAGAGCCGGATGTCTAGAGCCGGGTGTCGCAGACGGGTAACGGGGACGGCGGGCAAGGGAAAGGGATGCATCTGGTGTGCGGGGTTACTTCCTCAAAGACCCTCCGGCAGGGCAGATACAGGAGCCAGGGTGACCTTGAGCCCCCTTCGGGAGCGACAGGGGTCGGGAACTTGGGAAAACCTTCGTGCTGGTTCTCCCGTCTCCGCGGTGGGCTCAGGCTCTGGGGCCGGAGGGCGGAGCAGGCGGGGCACTAAGGGCGCTAAGAGGGTTTGCGGGCCCAAAGCGAGGTGGGCGGGGCCCTGCGAACCTTACAGTCGGCTGCGCTTGGCACACCGGCCACAGGCGGCGCTGGATGCACGGCGCTTCGGTGGCGTAGTAGTCCATCCCGCGCAGGCAGTAGTGGCGGCCGGAACACGCGCTTTCGTAACCCTGAAAGGGCAGGCGGCCCGGCAGCGGGTCCACGCACCCGCATCGGGGTGTGATATGAGGCAGCGGCTGGCCCCTTGACAGCGAGTTCAGCATGTTCACCACCACCTCGCGTTCTGCACCCGGGGCCCCGAGCCCCGATCCCCAGAGACAGAGTCGCAGGGATGGGAAGAGACAGGGCCAGAGACAGGAAGAGACAGAGACAAAAACGGGGACAGAAACAGGGTTACACCCTGTCTCTAGGGCCCTCAGCCTCCTCCTCGTCCCCCAGGTCCTCATGTTGGCCTCCCCTTATCTGTCCCCCTCCACCACCCCACCCGTTACCGTAGGCGTTGAGCCGCTCCGGTTTAGGAGGATACTCCAAGGGCATTCTTCGATCTACCGTCTCCATCACGGCTTCCTGGAAGTGGCACACGCGCTGCCTTAAGCTCTGACCGGGAAGAGCTCTTCCCTTTGGGGGGACCTCCCCGAACAGCCAGACCCGTCCCCAGGTCTTGCCTTCTCCACCCTCCAGGGTGTCCCCTACCTCAGGGCTCTGCGTGTTTGGGGTAGTCGCCCGGCAACGCGTTTGCTCCGCCTCCCGAGGGAGGGCGCTGTAGGTGGGAGAGGTTTGGCGCTAGGCCTCTGAAGACCCTCTCTCAGCGTTTGTCTTTGATCTTCTCCCCCTCCCTCTCAGTCTCTCTGTCTAGCTGATTCTGTCTAGCTGTGTCTTGGTGTCACTCTAATAGGGGGTTTTCAATATTACCTGTCCATCAGAATCACCTGGGGAACTTGTGAAAAATTCTGATTTTTGAGGAAGTTCTGATTTAAAAGGTTTCAGTCAACTAGAGGCCAGCCTTCAGCCTAAGGCTAATAACCACTGCTGCGACCTCAGGTTCTCTCACACTTTCTCTTCCCTCAGGCCTGGGGCTGGGGCTGGACTCCCTTCTAGCTCCTTGGAAAATCTGTTTCTGTATTGCCCCTGAGTGGCCTTGTTCCCCTCCTGTTGTCCCTGCTCACATCACAAAGGAGGGGAGAGTGGAGCTGGGGCTGGACGGCAGTGGGAGGAGGCAGTGGGCCAGCTTCAGGAAGGCAGCGCTTCAGGGAGTGCATACCAGCTATGTTCCCTCAGAGCCTGGTCAGAGATTGGGGGCCAGGGGACCCGGTCCCCAAAGATTGGAACTCAGGGGCCCAAAACCGTCACAAGGGCATCCTGAGCTCCCTTGTCTCCTAGAAAATACAAACACTAGTTTCAGAAATGGGAGAGAGCTCTGGAGAATTGTTGGTGGGCAAAGGAAGAGGAACTAATGTGAAATAACACGGTGGCTGGGATGGGAAGGGGTGCGTTCCAGACCTCCAGCTCTGTGCTGGGCATAGTAAGTACCTTAGGCAGCCGCGGAAGGCAGGTGGTGGTGGTATACTTGTTCCAGCCGCCACTGTTGTAAGGGCCCATCCTCCAGGTGGCATACCGGTCACCATATAGGCAGTTTGGATTGCACTTGTCTGCTTCATCATAAGGGTGGGGATGTCAGACAGTGTCTGACATCCCACCCCAGGATCTGGGACCCCCTGTTTCTCCTCTGGTCCCCAGCACAGTGCCTGACTCTCATTTATCTCCTTCGGTCCAGTCCCAAGCCAAGCCTGGCCCCAAACTTGTCTCAGAAGCTGAAATGCAGCCCATTTCCCACTCAAGGCAAGCTTCTGAGTGGGGTCTAGATCCTTTGAGCCAATCGCTTTTTATCCTCACTCTGAATCAGCCAATCTGGCAATGGGACCTCCTTCCAATTCCTCCCTGTCTCTCATCTTCCACATCCAGGCATGAAGGTTTGCCTATTCTCCCTCCTTAAAGTCACTTAAATCTATCCTCTCTTCTCTAGCCCCCTGTCATCTCACCCCTGTATCTCTTTAGTGCCGTAACCAGGGGCCAGTATAATGTCATTGTTAATAGAATGGATCCAACAGACAGACTGCCTGGGTTCAAATTTCAGCTTTGCCTAGTTATGGGCTGTGTGTGACCTTGACCAAGTTAGTAAATTTCTTCAATTTTATAGGGGAGTAACGGTACTATCTACCTCGGTTGTTGAGAGATTTGAATGAGTTAACAAATGTAAAACACTTAGAACAGTGCCTGGCACATAGAAAGCGATTATTATTACCTCACTGGTCTCCCGCCTCATCTTTGAAATCCTACCATTAAACCTCTGCATAGAAGGTGTGGTACAATGAAAATCTGACCATGACACTCCCCTACCTAAAACTCTCCAAAGCCCCACCCACCCAGTCACCTAACATCTAAGCTTGTCCTACAAAGCCCTCCATGATCCTTGCCCCCACCCCCACCTCCCACCCAGTTGGAAAGAATAGATTTGAGTGTCTTGGAGCTATCAGTAATTAAAGCCACAGTTTTTGATAAAATGGCTTCAGGAGAGAGAAGAAGGCCCAGGATAGCACCCTTAGGAGCCCTAGGTTTCTGTAGTGGGTGAATAGGAAAGCTGGGCAAGAGTTACCAGAGAAACTGGGGAAGGAAGGAGTTTTAAGACACAGAGTGGTCAGAAGAGTGAGATGCATAGGATAGGTTTCATAAGGGAAAGATTGAAGGGTCCCATGGACTTGGTGATTAGAACCACACAAGAGCTGTTTTAGTGTTTCAGGGTAGGAGATGCAGTCTTCTAATTTCAATTGGATAAGGATTCATCATCACTTTATTCAATAAAACCTTTTGAAGCCAGGCACTGTTCTCGATGGAAGGACACAATTGTGAATAAGACAGGAGTACCTGGTCTTATGGAGTGTACAGGGAGATAGACCATAAACACCTAGCCAAATGAGAAAGGATTTCTCAGAAGGAATAAGGGTGATGAGGAAGAAGAGACCATGAGTATAGATTGTTTCTGGGCTGTGAGGGGAGGAGCAAGAGAGAATTTTTAGGAAGAGAATAGGAAAGTCTTCCATGTTGAGGGGAAAGAGGCAGAGGGATGCAGGAGAGGTGGGGTGGTTGATGGAGCAAGGCTGCTCAGAAGATGGGCGAGGATGGCCGCCAGTACACACTTGGAGGGATTTGTTTGGGGGCAGTTAATATACTCTCCATCTCTCTAAGGACAAGATCCAGGACTCTTCCAGTTTCATTCCACAGACAGGGAGTTCCCAAAAGGCAGCACCTGGTTCTCCTCCAGGGTCAGGTCAAGCAGGGAGTAGGTTGGAATGGGACGGTTGGTTAGGAAGAAGCCCAGGTCATGGGTGGGGATAAGGTTGATATACAATCAGGGTGGAGATCAGAATTCAAGTTGGGGGTCACTGCTGGGGTCAGGGTTGGGTGAGGGTGAGGCCCTACCTTCCTCCTGAGAAAGCCAGTACTTCTCAGGCAAGTAAGGGTGGCCTGGTATGGAATTCTTATAGCTGTAGTCCTGCACGGCACATTTGACCATCTTCTGCAGGGCATCAGGATCCACGTGGCGCTGTGAGGTCTGAGTCAGGCCCTGGGAAGAGGAGAGGGCAGGCAGTGGGTAGATGCATAGACACCCGAGCCATGGAGTCCTGCTGGATGAAAGGCAGTGCAGGTGGGTCTCCCACAGCCTGCTGCCTATACCAGAGGGAGTTCTATGCCAGCCCTGGTTCCCTCTACACAATTCTCTTGTTTGACTCATCCTTTTCTCCTTTCTTTCCATCCAAGGCTGGGCCTTAGAGCCAGGGGCTGGCCCTGAGAGTGGTTGACCTGACTCTACTCTGGCTTTGATCCTGACACCCTTGACCCTGACCTCCATTTTTCCCTGGCCTTCACCCTACCCTGACCTTTTTCCTGGTCTTGGCCCAGGCCCTGGGCCCCTCTGCTTCTTAAGGTTCACCTCATTTCATCTCATTTCCCCTTTTTGGACCAGATCTGTGGAAGCCCAGATCAAGGCCTCACTTTGGAGCCTCCTTGTCCTCAGCTGAGGGCAGAATGCCAAGTTGGTTGTGCACCCACAGGTCTCTGCAGGTGGCTGGGGTGAACAGGCAGCTGGGTCACAGGGGTGAGACCCCCCAAAAATCAGACACTAGAAAGAACTTCCTCAAAAAGGGCAGTGAGGTGCTGGAAACGGTGATCACCCACACTTCCTCCTTATGAGCTAATGAGCAGAGGCTTCTCTTAGCCAAGGCTGGGACCTTGCTGTTCTCAGTGCTTCCATGACGCCGAAAACCTCCAGCTCAGGGGCTTCTAGGATCCGAGGTGCCCAGCTGAGGTTCTGTTCTGTGGGCAGATCCTGCACAGGCACTCCAGGTAGACAGAGGTGGGGCCAAATGTGGGGTTTGGGGCTGCCCCAGGATTCAGTATTTCCCTGAGTTGTCCAGTACACATGCACACACACACACAAGTCTAGCCATAAGAGACACACTCACAGACACACACACAGACATATTTCCATCCATACACATGCACATACCCAGTCACACACAGTCATAGATACATACAACATACAGATACAAAAGAATGCACAGTCACCATCAGTTTTTCTGTTAGAGGTTTTCCTCAGGTGTCTGTAATCTTTGTCTATGCTTATGAGCAGAAGATTTAAAAAGTTCACTGGAGGCTTTGAGCTGTGGGTAGATTTTGATGACCATGAGCATCACCGTAGAGGGATCTGGCTAGACCATTTTTTGTGAACCCTGATGTCAGCATCTGCAGGTCTTTTCTCTTGGGATAATCGGATTCTTCAGAAAAGACTCTTTCAATCTCTGGACTGAGGGTAATGACCTAGCTGCCAGTATTTTGAGAATTTAGTGGATAAGAGGGCTGCTTGGGGTTTTAGCATTTGGTACACAGAGGTTCACCTGTTTTCAATATGGTACCCTGCCCTCAACTGGGACTGGTGTGCCCAACTGACATCCTCTCCAAAAAATAAACCTTCTGCCTTTTGCTGGGATGGGGGCAGGCAGTCACCCTAAGGCATGGGATCGGGGAGGGGATAAGTGGGTTTAACTGCTTTTTTTTTTTTTTTTAAGATTTATTTT
>JAQZBX010046824.1:0-20657 GCA_029593785.1 Cabassous unicinctus | reverse complement strand
CTTACGAGTCTTTGCTCTTGTAATTGAAACTTAGCCTACTGTTATGGGGTGCCTAAGTGTTGCCACCTGAGAGCCTCCTTGTTGCTCAAATGTGGACGCTCTCTAAGCCAAACTCAGCATATGAATGCATTACCTTCCCCCCAGTGTGGGACATGACTCCCGGGGATGAACCTCCCTGGCAATGAGGGATTAATACTAAGTGCCAACTGGCAATACGACTGAAAAAATACAACTGGCAATACAACTGAATAAAAGGGGGAAAAGGTAAAGACAAATGAGTTCACGTGGCTAAGAGACTTCAAAGACAGTCGGGAGGTCATCCCAGAGGTAACGCTTATGAATACCTCAGTAGGATCTCATAGAACACCAAAGTGGATATCATCCCACACAGATGGGCTCCTGAGGGCTCTGGACACAACCAGGTCCTATTTAAGGGGGGATAGCTCCAAAGAATGATGCCTTATTAGTGGGCTCTACTTTGGAATCTGTGCTCCTGAGAGTGACAGAGTTGGACTCAAATAACTCCTCCCTGCACATGGCCCATCCGTCCCTTCTATTCAAACCTATAGGTGATGCTGGAGTTTGTAGGTGTACTTCCAGAGACTGGAGCCTCTGGCCTGCCCATGTGCCAGCTGTGCCTGGAATCTCGGTGGAGCTGTAACTCCTACTCTATAGCTCAATGGACTCACCCAAGTCACCTGGTGAGGAGATGATGATGGACAATGGCCATCCCAGGGAATGGAGAGAGCCTGCAGCTGCAGGCACGATAATCCCATCCACTGTACCCATTGAAATAAGGCCCCTCTTACTTGGAGGAGGAGTGGACATCACCATCTGTATTAGTCAGCCAAAGGGGTGCTAATGTGAAATACCAAAAATGGGTTGGTCTTTATAAAGGGTATTTATTTGGGGTAGAAGCCCACAGTTACCAGGCCATAAGGCATTAAGTTTCTTCTGTCACCACAGTCCATTGCCACGTGTTAGAGCAAGACAGCTGCCAGCGTTTGCCAGGGCTCAGGCTTCTGGGGTTCCTCTCCTCCCGGGGCTGTGTTTCTCTCTGGGCTTAGGTCCTGTTTCCTCCACAAGGTCAGCTGTAGATGATTAGGTGAATGGCTTGCTTCTCTTCTCCTGGGGCCTTCTTTCCAATATCAAAACTGCTTCTCAAAAGACTGCTTCAACTCTGTTCTCTGCCTTGCCTTTTATATTCGATTCTCCACCAACCAAGGGGTGGGGCTCAATGCCCTAATCATAACCTAATCATGCCCAGATTAACAGATCAGTTTACAAGCATGATCCAATTATATTTTTGGAATTCATGATTACATAAATTGGCCAACGGTTACACCGTCCCAAACTCCTCAGTATTGGGGGAAGAACTATGGACTAGAGTGGACTTAACGGTATTCTGTTGTAGACATAATGTGATTCAAGCAATGGAAGAAATTACAACAGTGAGGTGGAGCCAGTTGCCACCAGATGCTTTTGGGGCAGGGAAGGGAAAAGCAGTGGTTATAAAGGTGCTTTTTCAGGACTTGGCAATTATCCTGAGTGACATTACAATGACAGATATAGGCCATTTTACATCAGCATATAACATGCCAAACTGTATGGGAGAGAGTGTGGTCTACAATGTGAACTATGGTCCATGCTTAGTGGCAAAGCCCCAGGATGAGTATATCCATTGCAGGTGATATGCCACACTAATGAAAGATGTTTATGTGGGATGTTATGGGAGGTGTGGGAGGTGGGGAACATGGGAATCCCTGTAATTTTTGTGTAATATTTATGTAATCTAAGCATCTTTTAAAATATTAAAAAAAAAACTGAAAAAAATTACTGATTTTTGTGTGTTGATCTTGTATACTGCCACTTTGCTGAACTCATTTATTAGTTCAAGTAGCTTTGTTGTGGGTACTTCAGGATTTTCTAATTACAGGATCATGTCATCCGCAATCAGTGAGAGTTTTACTTCCTCTTTTCCTATTTGAACGCCTTTAATTTTTTTTTCTTGTCTAATTGCCCTAGCTAGAACTTCTAGTACAATGTTGAATAACAGTGGTGACAGTCAGCATCCTTGTCTTGCTCCTGATCTTAGAGGGAAAGCTTTCAACCTTTCTCCATTGAGTATGATGTTGGCTGTGGTTTTTTCATATATGCCTTTTATCATACTGAGGAATTTTCCTTTTATTCCTATCTTTTGAAGTGTTTTTATCAAAAAGGGATGCTGGATTTTGTTGAATGCTTTTTCTGCATCAATTGAGATGATCATGTGTTTTTTTTTCCTTCAATTTGTTAATGTGGTGTATTACATTGATTGATTTTCTTATGTTGAACCAGCCTTGCATACCAGGAATAAATCCCACTTGTTCATGATGTATAAGTCTTTTGATATGCTGTTGGATTTGATTTGCAAGTATTTTGTTGAGAATTTTTGCATCTATGTTCATTAGAGAGATTTGTCTGCAATTTTCTTTTCTTGTGGAATCTTTATCTGGCTTTGGCATTAGGGTGATGCTGGCTTCAAAAAATGTGTTAGGTAATTTTCTCTCCTCTTCAATTTTTTGAAAGAGTTTAAACAGGATTGGTGTTAATTCTTTTTGAAATGCTTGGTAGAATTCATCTGTGAAGCCATCTGATCCTGGACTTTTCTTTGCTGGGAAATTTTTCATGACAGATTTAATCTCCTTAATTGTGATTGGTTTGTTAAGTTCTTATATTTCTTGTGGCATCAGTGTAGGTTGGTTGTGTGTTTCTAGAAATTTGTCCATTTCATCTAGGTTGTCTAGTTTGTTGGCATATAGTTTCTCATAATATCCTCTTATGATTCTTTTTATTTCTGTGAGGTCATTTGAATTACCACAGCTCTTTGATTTCTGGCTTGACCTGGATTGTTAGGATTGCCCTGCGGTTGCTCAAAAGTGGGCACTGGACCCAGTAATTGGCTGTAGAGTCACTTCCTAGGGCCTTGGGCAGGGAGACTATAGAGGCCAGGAAAAGCCTCTCCTACTTATTTTTAATTTTCTTATGTGCACTTCCTTGGTCTGACAGGAGATGGTGCTCTTTGGCAGCTCTCAATTCAATGCCTGGTTGGAGAGTATTTGTTGTGACACAGGCCAGATCAATGTGATAGAGCTTCCTGTCTGGAGGCTAAGAGCCTTGTAATTCAAACTTTCTGAGACAGTTCTCCAGTCTTCTCTGTCAACCCCCTCCCTTTTCCCAGCTAGGAAATATTTCCACTCCCCTCTGAGTCCTCAACAATCAGTCCCTGTTAGTAGAGGAGGAGATTGGGAGGTTTATATATCTTTAGCCCCTTGAAGGCAAACAATGGCACAGCCCCACCCGGCCTGGAAGGGCTCTCAGGACAGGGCAGTCCAAACTTGCCAGTGAAAAGCCGAGTCAGCCCCAGGCTGTCTCTCCCTTCTTCTGTGGAGTCCTCAACAAATAGTCCAGGCTAGAAGAGAGGGAGATTGCAAGGGTCAGATTCCTCCAGTCCTTCATAGGCTCCCAGGGCAAACCACCATGTGGAATGGTCCGTGGGGCTCCACAGCCCAAATTTACCGGTCAGAACCTGAGTCAGACTTAGGCTGTGTCCCTCTCTCTCCCCTTTTCTGGAGTGGTAGGTCCCTGGAGTCCCCTTTGTCTGTAGTTCCAGGCCCAAGGGCCGGAGAATTCTAAAGGGGGGGCAGTGCCAGCAGCAGCAGCCGCTGCTGGTTCCAACTCATGTTTCTGTCATCGCAATTTCCCTCTGTTGTCCCTCTCTCCTTTGGGTGGTGTGCAGCCTTCACCTGCTGTCCTAAACCCTAGAAGATCTTTTTGGGGGCTGTTTCAGCCTGTCCTCTAGCTATTTTTCTGGAGAAGAGATTCCCGTGTCTTACTAGTCCACCATCTTCCTGGAAGTCTTGTTTTCTTTCTTTAACTTGACCACATTTGCCAGTGTGTTTAATTGCTCTTTTTAAAGAACTCTTTTCAAAAGTATATGGGAATCCTTTTATTTTATGCATATTTCTGTAAACCATAACTTCTTTAATTAAAAAAATATTAAAAAGAACTAGTTTTTCATTTTATTATTAACTCATTTTTGTGTTCTGCTTTCATCTCTATTAATTTATCTTCTACTTTCTTGAGCCTTATTTAATTTTTATTTTAAATTTTTTTAGCTTCTTGAGACATTCCTCATTGCTCTCTTTGTATGATTCTTCTGGAATTCCTTTTAGACAAATTTTAGAACTCCTACATCTATCCTTCATGTCTCCATTTTTCTATTCTATCTTTTTGTCCTATAGAACTGTGTTCCAGGATAATCTTTCATTAGAATCTTCCAGCTAAATTATTTGCTACTGATCTATGTCTATTCTCCCATTCAGTCTACATATTGAATTGTTTATATCAATAGCAATATTTAAAATTTCCAATTAGTTCTAAAATGATTTCTTATTATTTTCCCTAGCATACTGTTCTATTTTAAAGATGCAATACTCTCAAATCTCTCTGAGGATTTATATCTATCTATCTATCTTTAATCTAATCTATCTGTATCTATTCTATTATCTATCCATATATCTATTCAAATGTATACTTTCTGCAGGCATTCAGTAGTAGCATTTCCTGCATCTGCCTTGGTGAAAGAAAGGCCATGTTGCTGAGTCCTGCATAACTTCTATCTCTGCTCTCATGGCCAATATGTTTCTAAGTACATGGAGCAAGACCTAGGGCAGCCAGTGAAAGAAGCAACTAAAATCCACAGAAGAGGTATTGTCCTCCTGACTAGGTAGGCTTTTCCTCAATAAGTGCCCTTTGGTGAGCATTCAGTGGGACACAAATGTTCTACTCTCTTCCATTCTGAGGAGCCCATCCACTAGCCTTTCCTCCAGACTTCCTCAAAACCTTCTCTAATATTTTTCCTTCTCTGTCCTTGACCATTTGACCAAACCATTACTTATTGTCCATAAATTGTTGTAGATCCATAACTCTTTCCATATCTCCTTTTAGACAAAGTGGAAAACCAGGGGCATTGCTTCAGGTTTTGCCCAATGAAAAGATTTCTCTTTCTGATTATCCTTCTACTGGGCTACATCTAACTGTAGCTTAAATATACAGCAGTTCGATTTTGGTTGATGCCAGGATATCTTGCAAAGCTATAAACCAGGTTTATATATTTTTTATTCTGTAGTCAAAAGCTCACAGGGAACTCCTCACAAGGCCACAGATATTAGTTTTGGGAGAGGTTGCAATGTAGCAGGAGTTAGGTGCCAGGTGCATCTGAGCCACTTGCTTGCATAACTTACTTAAGCCTTTAGGACCTGTTTCTATCTAATCTTGCATACAGGCTTTCCAGCTGGGTGAAACTTTATGGCTTTTCGTATTATCTAAGACTATTTTTGATTGGCAGCTCTGGTCTCATGGTCACTTACTATTCCATGATTAGGCACTTAGTCATTACTAGGACCTAATATCAAGCCAAAAACTTCTCCTTGAAATACTTATCCACAGAAGATGGATGGCTTTGCTCCAAAAAATTTAGCATTTTCCTATCAAGGATTGTCAGAGGCTCCATTTAGCATCTGTATCTGCTAAAGGCTATAAACATCATTGGCTATACTGGGCCCTACAGCTCCAGCTACTTGAACTGCAGTCTGGACCAGCTTCAGAGCCTTCTCTTACACTGGGCCCTGCTCAAACTGGCAGCTTTAAAGTTTACACAGCTGGGTAGATGATTGTATTAACAGCTTCAATTAAATGGCCTCCATGAATCCATATGCTTTGACTTATACCTTCGTAGTGTCTTTCCATTCTGGCGCTGGGCTTGGTCATAAGATGAGCCAAAGCTAATCTTCTAATAGATAGCGTGACTCAAAAAAGGTTTAAAAAGATACTCCTGTGTTTCTGCTTACTCCTTTGAATACTGTATAAGGCTGATGGAGGATGGGAGACCATGTGGAGGAGAGCTGAGTTTTCCCATCTGAGACCATTCTAGACCAACCAGTCCCTAGTGGATTGCAAGAAATACTAAATGACTTGTATTTTAAGTCACTTAATTTTGGGGGTGGCTTATTTTGCAGCATTGTTGTGGCAATAGATAATTTGTTCACTTAGTAAATGGTTAGGAGCAGCACGCTCAAATGTGGCCTCCGTACATGTTGCCTTTGAAATTGCAAGAGGCTTCCAAACTCTGTTCTTTTTTCATAGTGGTCAGGGATTCAATGTACAGTGACTTTGGAGGGCTCCAGAAAACTGGATTCCTGAAAACTTCCCTGAAATGTCAGACTTCTGAATTTTTAGGCTTGTCAGCAAGCACTGCTACACAAACCCGGCTTCCGTTTTCCTTCTGTCTTCCAAATTCCATGAGTGAGCATTCATTGCCAGAAACTAAATCATCTATAAAGCCTTAGCTGCAAAGGAGCCTGAGAAATGTAATATTTATCCTTCCAGATCTTGACATAGGGGGGCAGGATATAGAATATAAAGGGCTGTGACTAGATACCAGGTGCCAATACCTGATGCATTCATAATGTGCAGCTTGGGACAACACAGACTGCATCTACCTTTCCAGGCTTAACACTCACTCTTCTCCTTTATGTATCTCTTTCCCCATTCATACAGGACAGCTGGTGAATCTCTGACCATTCCTTTACTGTACTCACACTAAGCTGTTACCTTTGAATGAAAGACTTTTTCTTTTTTTAACTCTGCCTGTTGAAATCCTGTTGATTTCATCAGAGCTACTAGAACGCTATTTTCTCCAGTAAGGCTTTCTGGATACCTCCTTCAAGCTATGCTTCCTTCTTCCTTTAAACTTCCACCATGCTTTGTACTTCTCTCATAATACTTCTCCGACTTTACTTGGCATTATTGTAATATGTGTACACCTTTAATCACCTTTTATTTGTTAATTCTAACTAAAATATATTTGCAAACACTCTGGTAAGTACTGTGCTAAATATTGAGATGAATATGGATGTTATCGCTCCTCAAGGAGCTCACAGACTGCTCAAATTGGACAACGTTTTTACTCTGAAACTTCAAACAACAAATGTTGTGATACTTGAAATGGGGCCACAATTTGTGAGTTGGGCACAAATTACAACCTACTGGGGCAAAACTCATCAGGAGACTTGTGGGGAGAAGTAAGGCAATGTGTTCCTTAAAGCTTATTTATTTGTTTGTTTATTTATTTATTGCGGTACCAGGGCTGGGGATTGAACCCCCGACCTCTTGTGTGGGAAGTTGAGCCACATCGTCTCCCCGAGTTGGGTTTTACATTTGTTTGCTTGTTGTTTGTTTTGTTTTGTTTTTGGGAGGCACTGGGGACCAAATCTGGGACCTCCCATGTGGGAAGCAAGCGTTCAACTGCTTGAGCCACATCAACTCCCCAAGCTCATTTTTAATTAATAAGGTTTTGCTCTGAGACATACTTGAACCATAGAAAGAATAAATAAAATAATCACAAATTTGCTTTATTTCCTAGCCAGTCCTAGCTTAAGTATAGTGCAAAAGAAGTTTCATGATTACATTATCATAGAATCTGCTATGTCTTCTCAGTTCCTGCTGTACAACCCCTGCTTCTTGTTATTTATTTATTTATTTTTTTTGCGGTACCAGGGACTGGGGATTGAACCCAGGACCACATGTGTCTCATATGTGGTAAGCCAGTGCTCAACCACTGAGCCACATCGGCTTCCCTGAGTTGGCTTATCTTTTTTTTTCATTGGTTTTGCTTGTTTTTTTTTTTCAGGAGGCATGAGAAGGTATGGAAGGTGGGCACTCAACCACGTGAGCCACACCCTCTCCCTTCATGTTATTCTTGAGTTCCATGACACGGTAACTGGTGACATCCCTTACCAGCCTCCCTCCCTCATTCTGAGGGAAGAGTCCCCTGCTTGATTTTTTTTTTTAAGATTTATTTTATTTATTTATTTCTCCCCACCCCCTTGTTGTTTGCACTTGCTGTGTCTGTTGTCTAACTTGTTTCATTAGGAGGCTCTGGGAACCAAACCCAGGACCTCCGATGTGGGAGGGAGACACCTAATCACTTGAGCCACCTCTGTTCCCTGCTTTGTTGTGTCTCTCATTATGTTTTTCTTCTTGTGTCTCTTGTTGCGTCATCTTGTGGCATCAGCTTGCTGTACCTGCTCATTGTACCAGCTTGCTGTCTTCTTAAGGAAGCACCGGGAATCGAACCAGCGACCTCCCATGTGGTAGATGGGAGCCCAATTGCTTGAGCCACAGCTGCTTCCCCCCTGTTTGATTTTGATTCCACATGGGCCATCTCTAATTGAGTCAGTTGTTAACTTGACATTCATGGGGTTTTTCCTCTGCTATGTCTATTAATAGGGAGAAGTGGGTGGAGAAGCAGCCTCTTGTGCCATATTCTATTCAGCTGCTGGTTGTGCCTTCGAAAATGGAGGAAGCCAAGAAGGAAAGGGAGAGGTACAGTGTGTGGTGCCTTTGAATCCACCAAACTGTGGGTATATAAATTTCTCCACTCTGTAGGCCTGAGTGAGGCTGACGTTTTGCAGGCTCATGGAGGATGGTCTTCTCTATGTGAAAACATGGATGTTAAGTGTTGTATTCAGACATGAGACATGTCTGGATTCCTCTGTTGTTGCAGGATTAGGAAAATGGAGACTCCAAAAGCTGGGTGCCAATGGAAAAACCAACAAATGTAGCTGTAATTGAGGAAAGCATTTCAGCAAGATTTTGTTTTACACTGTGCCAACCTCAACTCACCCATGTGCATGCTACATATGCTTAGAATTAGCAAGTAGGGTTTTATCCTTCATTTCCCCTTTTCCCATCCTCCATTCTTTCAGTTGCTGATCAAAAATAGAACAAAGCTTCCAGGCTCCTGGGAGGTCACTTCTCCAGGCTCCTGGGAGGTCACTTCTCTCGATATGGGCGACCCTCCCAACGTAGATCTTCCAACGGACCACTTTGTCACTGAGCTCTCATTGCATCTGGAGCTGTTTTATTTTCATAGCTCTCTGGAGGGCTAATGAGCTTCTAAGAAACACCTGCAGCAACTCCAAATTCTACACGGAGACCCAAGTTTTCAGAGAATGTTTTAAAGGGTACCTTGTGGGGGGTAAATCTCTTGCCCAGATAAATGGAATTGCGTCCACGAGAGCAACTTAATCCAACATCCACATACACTTTTTTTTTCTTCACTGATATGCCCAAGCTCTAATACCTTCATTTCCCCTTCATTTGCAACAGCAAAGCCTCCTTGATCAGAAAAATAAATGTGCAGTTGGCAAGAGCTGAATAGAAGACTGCTTAAATGATTTTTAATTTATGTTAAAATGCTAAGAGCCGTTTTCCAGGTCTGCATTGAAAATCTCACAAAATGAAGCTTTCCAAAATCTACCTTTAAAAAGGGAACTAAAAGATTTAGAAACATTCCTTTAAATTTTAGCTGCCCAAACTGTGTCTTTTATTCCTTTCCTACTGGGATCAAGTGGCTGGTTAGGAATTTATATTCAATTCACCTTATACTGCAGAATGCTTGTCTGGAAGTCAGAGACCATTCTTTTACTCCTATCTCCAGAACAAAAACTGGTGTAAGTTTGAGTTTTATCATTCACTTTCTGCACTCCCTCTTCTCTTCTGATAAAATGAGCAGCGACTTGAGGTAAAGTATTAAAGAGTCATACTTTAGAAAAGACGTAGCATTTCTTCATGTTTCTACATTTGTCAAGCTGCTATGACAAATATCACACAACGGGTTGGTTGAAATGAGAATTTATTGTCTCATAGTTTCGGATGCTACAAGTCCACAATAGAGGCAATGGCATGGCCATGCTTTCTCCCTGAAGTCTGTAGCATTCAGGTGCTGGTTTGCCACACTCCTTGGGGTTCCTCGACTTGCACCTTTGCCTCCTGTCACCTGGCCACCTCTCTCTCCCTGTTTCTGTTCTTCTGTTTCCACTGACTTATGACTTCTGGCTCCCTGTGGTTTTCTCTCTTTAAGCCCCCAGTAATATGGATTAGGGGTCCCCAACTCAGTTGGGCTGAATCTAGATAGGATCTTAGAAGACCCTATTCACAAATGAGTCCATACTCTGACTCACCTTAATATTCAAAATTCTCTTTACAAATGGTTTCACCCTCATGCAAACCTGGATCAAGACTAAGACTAAGACTCCTTTCTTGGAGTACATAATTCAATTTATCACAGTTGGTGTCTGCTTTGAAAATTATTGATAATCCAAAGCTGTGAATTCTTGGTACTCTTGATTGCTTTTGGCCTAATTTTTAAATCGTGTTGACTTTCATCTGCCACTCAACATGCATCTAGGTTAAAAATTTAACAAATGTTGATTGAACATAGATACAGTCATGGAGATGCACACCAGGAGAAAAGTGCTTAAAGAATAAGAATTAACTTAAATGTTAAAATTAGGTCATAAATGTGCTATTCAAAGAAAATTTGTAGGTTACTGTATTAGTCAGCCAAAGGGGTGCTAATGTGAAATACCAAAAATGGGTTGGTCTTTACAAAGGGTATTTATTTGGGGTAGAAGTCCACAGACACCAGGCCATAAAACATAAGTTTCTTCCCTCACCAAAGTCCATTGTCACGTGTTGGAGCAAGACAGCTGCTAACGTTTGCCAGGGTTTAGGCTTCTGGGGTTCCTCTCTTCCCGGGGCTGCGTTTCTCTCCGGGCTTAGCTCCTGTTTCCTCCACAAGGTCAGCTGTAAACTATCAGGCAAACAGCTTGCTTCTCTTCTCCTGAGGCCTTCTTTCCAACATCAAAGCTGCTTCTTAAAGACTGCTTCTCAAAAAACTGCTTCAACTCTGTTCTTTGCCTTGCCTTTTATATTCAATTCCCCACCCACCAGGGGGTGGGGCTCAACGCCCTACTGACTGACATGGCCCAGTCAACGCCCTATTCATAATTCAATCATGCCCAGATTAACAGATCAGATTACAGGCATGATCCAATTATATTTTTGGAATTCATAATTACATCAAATTCCCCAACGGTTACAGATACACTCTACAAATAAATAGAAATAGCTTTTCAAATGATCTTTACAGTAATATCACTCCATTACTTAGGGTAATTGTCATTGACTATTCTTCAATAAGTTTTTAATTTTTAAATTTAGGTTTTTGCCTAGCACTCTGCTAAATCCCACAGGAAATATTAAAGACATAGGCTCTTTATATTCCTGGGATTTAGTTTAGTTTAGGGCACAAGTCTAATATGTATGTGTGTGTGTATGAATTTATATGTATATGTATATATAACAGAAGTGCTCACTCTTAAATCTTAAATGAGACATGCTAATTCTAAACGCAAGCAGCTCAATAAATGAGGACAACGTTGAAGTGTAAATGATTATGAAGAGACTTTGGATAGATAAGAGAGAAGAGAGAGAACACTCTCAGATATGAAAACAGCATGAACAAAGATATGAAGGAAGGAGCCCTACAGCGTGATGTTCAGCTCTCTAATGGGCATGTCCACCAAGATGGCCCAAAGCTATAATCCAAACCAAACTGAATTTACCAGCTTTTCCCTGAAACTTTCTCCTTCTGTGTTCCATAATTTAGCAGATGGCATGATCATCCGCTCAGACCAGAAAACTGGGAATCATACTAAATTCTCTTCTCTCCTTTTCCTTCTACATCACTTCTATCATTCTCTCTCTGTTTAGGGGCTGCATTTTGAGAGCTCCCAGAGTGCTTACTGCTGCAAGAACTGGGATAAGCTCAAGATTGTTACTGAGCCCGCATCCTGCAATCCATTTCAATGCTTCTCTCTCATTAGCTCCCTTTGAGAGATTTTGTCCTTGAATTTCTCATCTTGGACTAATGTTTTCAAATCATTGAATTGATGTAGATGAAATACCCAACTCTACTCAGTCACTGCCCTGGGTTATAGCTTCTTGTTTAGTTTCCTAGTTTTCTCACATGGCAGCCCATTGATGCCTGGTACAAGTAGCTGGGATTCCAGACTCTGGCTATGACCTAAGCTTTCTCAGTCCTCTTTTCTCTGTTCCTACTCTGTCTGCTTTAGTTTGGGTGTTCGTCATCATCTGCCTGGTCTGGTAAAGAGAATCAATGTTCACCAAATATCTACTTTCCCCTCACACTATGGGTAGAGAATCCACTATGTTCTATAGACTTTGGGCGTGTCTATGCAACTTTGGCCAGTGGAATGTGGGCAAAAGGGAATGTGTGCTAGCTCAGAGGAGAGGCTTCAGAAGACATTGAATGTTTCTACCCCACTTACCCCCTTGAATGCCTCCGGCCACCAACAGAAGAACATGTCCCAGGGAAGCCACTGCTCCTTCCTCCTGGTTCCTGAAATGAAAGATTCATGGAGCACATATGAATGTGCTTGTAGTCTGGAGCCCAGCCCAGCCCTGTCCAGCCCAGTTGAGCTAAAACCAACCCACTGCTGACCCACAGACCCATGAGAAAGAAAGAAATGTTTGTTGTTATAAGCCACGAAGGTTTTGGAGGAAATGGATATTTGTTGTTGTAAGCCACTAAGCTTTTGGATTGTTTATAACTGTGGTAAAACCTGACAAATATACCCAATTTTCTGCTACAACCTCCTGCTTTATCTTCCAGCCTCCAGTCCTATCTCCCTCTAACCTCTCCTCCACATTGGATTAAATAAAAATTCTTTAATGGCTCCCATGCCACACAGGAAAAAGCCCCAGTATGGGATAAAAGATTCTTACCTGCCCAGTCTCACCTCCCACTATTCTCTACCTTGCATTTTAGCTCTAGCCATCCCTATACTTCACAGTGCTGTCTCTCAGCATCCTCTTTTGAAAATGCTGTCAATTCTGATTCATATACTGCTTCCTTGACCTTCCTACTCCTATCCAACCCTTTCACCTGCAACACTCTTCCAAGTTTTAAGTGTTGCCCCATCTGGAGAGGCTTCCCTGGCGTCCTCAAACTCTCAAAACAATTTGCACAATTCCAAGATAGCACATTTTGATGCTGATTGTTTTTATACTTCTCTCTCAGCCAAACTGAACAATTTGCTGTAGAAACTTTGTCTTTACATCTTTTTACTCTGAGGATTTAGCATTGTTTCAGGCATGTTTTAGCTATTCTATAAATGAAGCAATGTCTATTTAGTTGATTTTGAAGCTGAATCCATTTAATGTCCTTCTAATCTGGTTGTCCCCTTTTCACCTACTCTATGCCACAAATCTGGATTGCTTTCTGTTTCACACCAAGACATTGCTTCTCAAACTATACTGGAGACATCAAGTAAACACACCCATGTAACCAATGTCCAGATCAAGAAATAAATATTCCTAGCACCCTCCTTTTTAATTTCCCAGTCACTATAATGTTTTCCTAGAGATTGTTCTCACTTCTACTGCCATCTATTTAGTTTGCCTGCTTTAAAACCATATATAAATGAAATAATATTATATGTCCACCTTTGCATCTGGCTTCTTGTGCTCAACCTTCTGATTTAGGAGACTCATTCATGTTATTGTGTATAGCAGTAGTTCATTTTCATTGCTATGTGGGACTCCATGGTGTAAATATACTACAATTTATTTTTCCATACTGCTAATGATAGATATTTTGATTGTTTCCAGTTTTTGGCTCTTATGAAGGTGCTATGAACACTTTTGTGCATGTCTTTTGGAGAACATACATTTCTGTTGAATATAAACCTAGGAGCAGAAGTTTCGCATCACAGGGTATGTATATATTCACTTTGGGTAGATACGTCTAAACTCTTCTCCAGAGTGATTATTACAATTTTTATTCCCACTGGCTGTGTGTGAGAGTTTCTCTTATTTTATATTTTCACCAACTCCTGATATTTCTTTTTAATTTTAGCCATTTCAGGGAACATGTTGTGGCTTTAATTTGTGTTTCCCTGATGACTAATAATGTTGAATACTTTTAAAATATGTTTATTGATTGTTGGATATCTTCTTTGGCCAAGCTCCATTTTTCTACTGGGTTCTCTATTTCTATTGGATGGGAAATTTAATGAAAGAGTGGTGTTACTTCTAATTTCTCCTGCAAGGGTCAATAAACATAAGTGCTTAAGCATATGGATCCTGGAATCAGACTGCTGGGATTGAATCCTAGCTTTGCAAGTTATATAAACCTCTCTGTGTGTCAATTTTCTCTTCTATAAAACAGTGATAATAAAAGTACCTACTTCATAAAATCATTGTCAGGATTTTATCAGGTTAGATGTAAAATTCTTTGCAGCATTCCTGGCATGTAGTAGGAGTTCAATAATTATTAGCTATTATTTTCATTTGTCTATCTGATCAGTTTTTTTGTCTTCAGGTGTTGTGTTTTATAGAAGGTGAAGCTGTACCTTCTTAATGGTTTTGGCTCAATATTAAGTCTTATAAGGGGTGGGAAAGTAAGTGGAACCTTTTAAAGGGGATGCCAAAATCAAATGCTTCTTCATACATGGCCTTTTCCAGGCATATTCTTCTCTCCTTGTTCTTTATTTTGTAAAATGTCAAGGTAGAGACATAAGAAGTTTTCTGTGGAAATAGTACCCAGAAAAAGACATGGATGTTAGTCATGGTGCTTTCTTGGGGTTTTGGCAATGCCTTAGTGGGTGTGGATCCACAAGGCAAATATTCCAGTGGTTGGAGGGGAGTCAGTACTTTGATTTTCACTTCCTGGGTAGCTGCCCTAAGAGTTCTTCAGGTTTCCTTTTTAACAAAAGGAAGCCCCTGCTGCCCATCCTACCCAGGGTGTGGTTTGAATTCCTGATTTGGTGGTTATCATGGGTTCTGAAAATACTGTTCAGTTTTAAAACAATGATAGAGTCATTACTATGCAAAAATTTTTTTTTCCTTTTCTTTTCAGCCTTTATGTAATTAAAATATCCCTTAAGTGGGATGTCTGTTTTCCTCTGGCTTTTATCTGAGATTTAAGACACATAAGTCTCTAACTCTGAAATCATTAAGACTACATCTTCATCAGAAAAATGACAGAAATTAGAGTTAAATGGGTCCTCCCATGATTTACCGTAAAATTCTTCCAGTTTTATTGGTTTCTCTCTGTTCCAACCATGTCCTCTCCCTATCTGCTTTTTTTTTTAACAAATCAATTTTATTGATACCTATTAATAAAGCATAAATCCATCCAAAGTGTACAATCAATGACATTCAGTATAATCACAGTTGTGCATTCATCACTTCTATCATTTTGAGAGCATTTTCATGATTCCAATAATAATATAATAATAATAAACAAAAACAAACAAAAAAACTCATCACCTCTCAATCTCTCTACACTTCCCCTATGTGCATAGCTGCTATTGTTTCCATTTTTCTAGTTTATTTGTATTTATATTTTATAAAAACAATCTTATATATGCAATATCACCCATATTCATATTTTACATGAGGTTTCATTATGTTGTACATTCCCATATTACGTGTTTTAGTTTTCCTTCTAGTTACCCTTTGAACCATTGTTATACCCATATGACTCTGCTGGTTACAAACACTACAATGTGCTTTCATCATATCTATTCATTTCCAAAGATTTACAAACAACCTTTTTACCAATTCTGCAGAGTAACCCTCAGCTTTCCAATCTCTACCCCCTTCTATTTTCTGGTGACCTATATTCTAATTATTAATTCCACCAGTTTACACAATATATTTAGTTCATAATAGCACAATCATTCAGTAATTGGCCTTTTGTTTCTGGCTTGCTTCACTCAGTATAATGTCCTCCAGGTTCATCCAAGTTGTCGTATGCTTCATGGCTTCATTTCTTCTTGTTGCTGCATAATATTCCATCATGTGTCTACACCACAATTTGTTTATCCATTCATCAGTTGATGGACACTAGGGTTGTTTCCAACTTTTGGCAGTCATGAATAACACTGCTATGAACATTGGTGTGCAGATTTCTGTTTGTGTCACTGCTTTCAGTTCTTCTGGGTATATATCTAGTACTGGTATTGCCAGTTCACAGGGCAAGTCTATATTCAACTTCCTTAGTAACTGCCAAACAGTCCTCCACAGTGTCTGTACCATTCTACATTCCCAACAACAGTAAATAAGTGTTCCTATCTCTCTACATCCTCTTCAACACTTGTAATTTTCTAACTTTTTAATAGTGACCAATCTAATAGTTGTGAAATGATATCTCATTATAGTTTTGATTTGCATTTCCCTAATCCCTAGTGATGTTGAACAATTTATTCATGTGTTTCTTCACCATTTGTATTTCTTCTTTGGAAAATTGTTTTTTCAAGTCTTTTTCCCATTTTTAAAAAGTGGGTAGTTTGTCTTTTTATTGTTGAGTTATATGATCTCTTTACATATCATGGATATTAAACCCTTATCAGATATGCGATTGCCAAATATTTTCTCCAGTTGAGTTGGCTACTTTTTCACCCTTTTGACAACGTCCTTTGAGGTACAAAAGTGTTTAATTCTGAGGAGGTCCCATTTATCTGTTTTCTCTTTTGTTCTCATGCTTTGGGTGTAAGGTTTAAGAAACTACCACCAACCACAAGATCTCAAGATGTTTTTCTACATTTTCTTCTAGGAGCTTTATGTTGTAGCTTTTATATTTAGATCCTTGATCCATTTTGAGTTAATTTTTATATAAGGTATGAGATAGGAGTCCTCTTTCTTTCTTTTGGATATGGCTATCCAGTTCTCCCAGCATGATTTATTGAATAGACTGTTCTGGCCCAGCTGGGAGGGCTTGACTGCCTTGTGAAAGATCACTTGAATATAGATGTAAGTGTCTATTTCTGAATTCTCAATTCAGTTCCATTGGTTAAGCTGTCTGACTTTATGCCAGCACCATGCTGTTTTTACCACTGTAGCTAGGTAATATGATTTAAAGTCAGGAGTTGAGAATCCCCCAACTTAGTTCTTCTTCTTAAAGACATTTTTGGCCATTTTGGGCCCCTTACCCTTCAAATAAATATAATTGGCTTTTCCGTTTCTGCAAAAATGGCTGTTGGGATTTTTACTAGGATTGCATTGAATCTGTAAATCAGTTTGGGTAGAATTGACCTCTTAACCGATATTTAGTCTTCCAATCCATGAACACAGCATGTCCTTCCATTTATTTAACTCTTCTTTGGGTTTCTTTTAGCAATGTTTTGTGGTTCTCTGAATACAGGTCCTTTATGTCCTGGTTAAGTTTATTCCTAAATATTCGATTCTTTTAGTCACTATTATGAATGGCATTTTTTTCTGATTTCCTCCTCAGATTGCGCATCAGTAGTGTATAGAAACACTATTGATTTTTTCATATTAATCCTGTATCACAGCATTTTGCTGAACTTGTCTATTAGTTCTAGTAGCTTTCTTGTGTATTTTTCAGGATTTTCTAGATATAGGATCATACTATCAGTGAAGAGTGAAAGACTTACTTCTTCTTTTCCTATTTGTGTGCCTTTTATTTCTTTATCTAGCTTAATTGCTCTACTTAGAACATCTAGGACAATATTGAATAACAGTAGTGACAGTGGGCATCCTTGTCTTGTTCCTGCCTCAGCAAGAAAGTTTTCAGTCTTTCACCATTGAGTACAATGCTAGCTGTTGGTTTTTCATATATATACTTTACCATATTGAGAAAGCTTTTTTCTATTCCTATCTTTTGGAGATTTTTTTAAATCAAGAAAGAGTGCTATATTTTGTCAAATGCATTTTCTGCATCAATTGAGAGGATCATGTGATTTTTCTTCTTCAATTTATCAATGGGGTTTATTACACTAGTTGATTTTCTTGTGTTAAGCTACTCTAGCTTACCTGGGATAAAACCCACTTGATTGTGGTGTATAATTCTTTTTTGTTGTTGGTGTCGTTGTTTGACATTTTATTTCCAGTTTTTTTTTCTATTTACATTTTTATTTATTTGTTTATTTATTTATTTATTTATTTATTTTAAAAGATACTTAGATTACATAAATGTTACACAAAAATTAAAAGGATTCCCATGTTCCCCACCTCCCACACCTCCTTTAACATCCCACAAAAACATCTTTCATTAGAGTAGCACATCACCTGCAATGGATATACACATCCTGGGGCTTTAACATTAAGCATGGACCATAGTTCACATTGTAGGCCACACTCTCTCCCACACAGTTCTGCATGTTATATGCTGATGTAAAATGGCCTATATCTGTCATTGTAATGTCACTCAGGAGAATTCCCAAGTCCTGAAAAAGCCCCTGTATTATAACTGCTTTTCCCTTCCCTGCCCCCAAAGTGTCCAGTGGCCACTGGCTCCACCTCACTGTTGTAATTTCTTCCATTACTTGAATCACAATATGTCTACAACAGAATACCACTGAGTCCATTCAAGTCCGTAGCTCTTCCCCCAATCCTGAGGAGTTTGGGATGCTGATGTCCACTCCACCTCCAAGTGAGAGGGGGCTTATATCCCATGGGTACGATGGATGGGATTATCCTGCCTGCAGCTGCAGACTCTCTCCATTCACTGGGATGGCCGTTGTCCATCATCATCTCCTCACCAGGTGACTTGGGTGAGTCCATTGAGCTGTAAAGTAGGAGTTGCAGCTCCACCAAAATTCCAGGCACAGATGGCACATGGGCAGGCCAAAGGCTCCAGTCTCTGGAAGTACACCTAGAAACTCCAGCACCACAAGGTTTCAATAGAAGGGACTGATGGATCATGTGAAGGGAGGAGTTATTTGAGTCCAACTCTGTCACTCTCAGGAGCACAGATTCCAAAGTAGAGCCCACTGATAAGGCATCAATCTCTAGAGCTATCCCCCCTTATATAGGACCTGGGTGTCTCCAGAGCCCTCAGGAGCCCCTCTGTGTGGGGTGATATCCACTCTGGTGTTCTATGAGATCCTACTGAGGTGTGCATAAGCGTTACCTCCAGGATGACCTCCCGACTCTCTTTGAAGTCTCTTAGCCACATGAACTCATTTGTCTTTACGTTTCCACCCTTTTATTCAAGGTCTTTTTAAAGTTGTATTGTGTTGGTGTTAATCCCTCGTTGCCAGGGAGGCTCATCCCCGGGAGTCATGTCCCACGCTGGGGGAAGGTAATGCATTCATATGCTGAGTTAGGCTTAGAGAGAGGCCACATTTGAACAACAAGGTGGCTCTTAGGTGGCAACACTTAGGCACCCCGTAACAGTAGGCTAAGTTTCAATGACAAGAGCAAAGACTTGTAAGGCTAGTCATCAATAACAAGAACCCATTAGTGGACCATCCTCCTTTGCCAGAAACTGCCTCTGCACTCAGGGGACTGTTGCTGTTCCCTTGGAGAATGTGGCAGAACTCTCCAGGCTGGGAATTCAGTATTCCCTCATTTATTGAGTGATTGTCTACCCACTGTGACCATGCCCCATCCCTCGATCATTTGAACAATTTCATATATCTTTCATGTATATTCAGATGGACTTACTCCCATAATACCCCCATCCCATACACCCCTCCACCAATGATCCTCTGCAGCCCCCATTGTAACCCTTCTGTGATCTAAACCTTCCTTGAAGATGAAGCCCATATAATAACTAAATACAATTAATAGGAAAATGAAATAATAATGGTAAGCTTAAATGCAAGAGATAAAATACATGGAAACTCAAAAAAAACCTAAACATAAAATATCATTAAAGGATTGGGATATTGAAAAAAAGGGAAAAAACAAAAAAAATTTTTTTTAAATTATTATTATTTTTTCCTTTTATCACTGCATTGTCTGGTGTCCAGTCTGTACTGTGGCACCTTCCCCCTCTCCCCAGTGTCTCCCAAATTTTCATTTAATTTTCAAAGAAGTTTTAGGTCACAGCAAAGTCACACACAGAATATTAGAGACTCTCATATACCCAACCTCCTCCCCCTTTCCTCACCCCATATTAAAACCTTTTTGTGTGTGGATGGTAGCATTGTTATAACTGTTATACAGATAGGGAAACATAACTACTAAACATTGTCAATGGTTTACAGTATAGTTTACAATTTAGATGGTACAGTTTAATAATTTTTGATGATATTTACCATGTCCTGTGTCCATTACTGTAAGGTAATGAAAGACATTTCCCCTGACCACTAAATACCCCATTTGATCTTTTCTGTTCCTTCCTCTCTATCCCCCTGGGTCACATGACAAACCCCTGTCTTGACTCATTGGATGACAAGATTTATAGTTACATGCAACAAGAGGTCTTGACATGCTGATTATCCTCCCCTGTTAGTATCCACCCTTGCTCCTAAGAGACACCCACCTATCTGTTTCTGGGTGAATCGGTCCTCTCAAAGATGGGGCTCCATCTCCTTCCCACTCATTGTGTGGGTCTCCATTCCACGACACAGCACATTATGATAGGATGAACACTCACAGACTCCCCAAAAGCCTACTCCAGATGTGCCCCAACTTGAATGCACCCCCAACCTACACCCTAAATCAGTGGCACTACCTTGTCATGTTGTCATAAAAGCATTCCCACTCCTGCACTTTTACCCTCATACCCACAAAATCCCATGTTCACCTAGTCCCTCTCCCATCTCTCTGCCCAGTATCCTGGGTATTCTAACCCACCCCTCCTAATCTACCCACCTGTCAACCCTGCATCCCAAAACCCAGAAATATCACTACCCACCTGTCCTATACTTCAATATGCAACTATACTCTATCACTTTACCGTAGATTATGTCCATATGGGTGATGACTCA
>JAQZBX010046823.1:0-20655 GCA_029593785.1 Cabassous unicinctus | reverse complement strand
CAGTTACTGGAGTGACAGGAGTCGCGTTTCCAGCTGGCTTTTTTTTTTTTCCCCCCCGTAAGGGTGGGGTTCAGCTGACTGTGTTAAGCACCACAGGCAGGCTTAAAACTCACGAATCTCTATGGTTCAGTCCACACCATCGATCTGTCCAGATAGATGTCCCAAGCTTCTTACTCCACACACCCACAGCACAGACACCTGTGCCGCACCCTGTCCAATTTCTGCCGTGATCTGGGAGCTGCTTGCAGTTGCCCTCCTAAGCTGACGCCATCTTTTTTCAGTCCCTGTACTTTCCTTCCCTGGTGAAACCAGGGATTGTACTCTAAAGTAAGGTGTTTTATTATTATTTTATATTCTATTGCTGTTATTAAATTAAAACATGGCTAGGGATTAGCTATTATAAGATCACAATGCCAGCTGCTTCTTTCACAAAAGTCTCTCAAAACAAAATAGTTACTGAGAGGCAGGGCTTGAAAGAGGTTATAGTTATTATTTTTAGTATCTTCATTTATAAGATAAGACCAGAAATTTACTTCATTAAAAAGAATTCCAAATACCCCTCAAATATGTATCCTTACACAGCAGTCCTGTGAAATGGAAATCATATTGAAAACTAAAGTGATGATAAAGTCATTGGGCATGGTTATTTCAAATATAAATTTATATCTAATAATAGAGGTTTATCTTTTTAAAAATATTTCAAAATTAGTTCAACTGTGGAATTCTCACTGATACCCTTCTAAGGAAAATAGCTTATCAAGTATAAAATATTAATAGAGTAAGGGATTTTATTGTTCTTTTAGTGTCCTTTTTATTTGTTTGGAAATTTTAAGGAAGAACAGGTCTACTGTTAAATCAAAACACTTCATAGATTCTTATTTGGCTGTCTCTGTTATAGAAATTCCTCCATGGGTTTCTTATATCATTAATGAAATAATACCAGTTGTTTATTTCATTAAAATATATACCAAATCTCCATAACTGGCTTTCCCTTCCTCAGAAATCCCTGTAAACAAAATATCTGCCAAGAACTCAAAGCAGTTTAAAGTAGTTTGCCATTACTACTCTCACACTTATCACCAATACACCTGCTGTGGCCTGCAGCTACAAGGTAGACCTTAAACATTGGGACTTGGGGCCCAAGGAGAAGGTGATCAGAGTTGTAAAATGGGATCTTAATCTTTGAGGGTCTGGCAGGAACCAGGAGTTGACAATGATTATAGAGTGATAAATAATCCATATTCTTTATATGTTTATATTATAAATATTTATTTATTTATTTATTTATTTATCTCTATTATATTCAGGAGAATATAATATATATAGTTACTCTTTTTTAAAAATTAAATTTATTTTTTTTATTTTTAAAAGATACTTAGATTATATAAATTTTACATAAAAATGTGGATTGCCATAAGCCTCACTCCCTGCACCTCCTTCACCCTCCCACATAAACATCCTGCATTAGTGTGACACTTTCATTGCAATTGATAAACACATCCTGGGGCTTTGCCATTCAGCATGGACCATAGTTCACATTGTAGTCTACACTCTCTCCCACACAGTTCTTCCTGTTATGTGATGGTATAAAATGGCCTATATCTGTAGTTGCAACATCATTAAGGGTGATTCCCAGGTCCCCCAAAAGCCCCTGTAATACAACTCTTTTTCCCTCTCCCTGTCCCTAGAGCCTCCAGTGGCAACTGGCTCCACATCAATGTTGTAAATTCTTCCATTGCTAGAATGACAGTATACCTATAATAGAATACCAGTAAGTCCACTCTAGTCCATAGCTCTTCCCCCAATCCCAACAATTCTGGCATGGTGACATCCACTCTGCCTCCAATTGAAAGGGGGAATATATCCCATGGGGAAGATGGATTGGACTATTCTGCCTGCAGCTGCAGACTCTCTCTGCTTTCTGGGATGGCTGTTGTCCATCATCATCTCCCTGCTAGTTGTCTTAGGTGAGTCCCATGAGCTGTAGAGTAGGTGTTGCAACTCTGCAAAGGTTCTGGGCCCATCTGGCACATGGAAAACCCGAAGACTCAAGTGTCTGGATATATACTTACAAACTCCAGCCCAAATATAGGTTTAAATAGAAGGGGCAGGTGAACCATGTGCAGGGAAGACATAACTGAGTCCAACTCTGTCATTTTCAGGAGCATAAAATCCAAAGTAGAGCCCAATGGCAAGGCACCAAACTCCAGAGCTAACTGCCCTTACCATAGGACCTGGGTGTCTCCAGAGTCCTCAGAAACCCCACTATTTGGGGTACTATTCACTTTGGAAGTCGATGAGATACTGCTGAGCTATGCATAAGCATTGCCTCTGGGATGACATCCCAACTCACTTTGAAGTTTCTTAGCCATGTAAACTCATTTGTCTTTACCATTTCCCCCTTTTATTCACGTTTTTTTTCCATGTGCATTGTTAGTTGGTGCTTGGTAGCAATCCATCAGTTCCAGGGAGGCTCATCTGTGGGATTTATGTTTCAGGCTGGGGGCAAGGTAGTGCTTTCATATGCATTGTTTGGCTTACAGAGAGGCCACATTTGAGCAACAAGGAGGCTCTCAGGAACAACCCTTAGGCATCCCATTACAATAGGCTAAATTTCAAAATCAAGAGGAAAGCCTCAAAAGCCTAGTTGTCAATGTCAAGGCCCATCAGGGGATCATCCATCACCAGTAACTGCCCCTGCACTTGGGAGACTATTACTACTCCCTAGATAATGTGGCAGAACTCTCCAGGATGGGAATACAGTATTCTCTCAGTGATTATGTGAGTCTCCACCACATTGTGACAATGCTCCATGAACATGTGAAAATTTTTAAATACATTATATGTATGCTCAGGTGAACTTCCTCCCATGCATCCCCCATCACTGACACTCCACACCAACGATCCTTCCCTGACCCAATTTTAACCATACTGTGATCCAAAGCTTCTTCAAAAATGAAGCCATTACAATAACCAAATACAATTAATAGGAAAATGAAACAATAATCAGTTTAAATATAAGAAACAAAATACACAAAAATTAAAAAAAAACTAAAACTGAAATAAAATTAAAAGATTGAGATAATTAAAAATGAAAAATATTTTTTAAAATTTTTGACATTTTGCCTTTCATCATCACAATATCTAGTGTTCTGTCTGTATCAGCTATTAAAAAACCAGTGGACTATAAGTGTTGGAGAGGATGTGGAGGAATGGGAACCCACATCCACTCCTGATGGGAATGTAGAATGGCTCAGCCATTAGGGAGGACAGTTTGGTGGTTCCTCAAAAAACTAACTATAGGGCTTCCATATGATCCAGCAATTCCACTGCTGGGTATATACCCAAAAGAATTGAAAACAAAGACATGAATAGATATATGTATACCAATGTTCATAGCAGCATTATTCACTATTGCCAAACATTGGAATCAACCCAGGTGTCCATCAACAGATGAATGGATAAACAAAATGTGGTATATACATACAATGGAATATTACTCAGCTGTAAGAAGGAATAAAGTGCTAAAACATAGGATAGCATGGATGAATCTGGAGGACTCTGTGTTGAGTGAAGCAAGCCAGGCATTGAAGCAGGAACAGTACATGACCTCGCTGATATGAATTAAGCAAATTGAACAGACTCAGAGAGCTATTGTCTGGAAGATAGGTCTACAAGAAATAGAAAGGGAGAAGAAGGTTGTGAGCAAAAACACGCATACGGACATAATCTATGCTAAGCGTGTAGTCACATATTGAAGGGATATGACGGGTGGGTAGTGATATTATTGGATTGGGTGGTGCAAGGTTGACAGGTGGGTAGATTGGGAAGGGTACTGGGGGGAGGGTTGGGAGATGGACCAAATGAACGCTGGGGATTTGCAGGTATGTGGTTGAAAGGACAAAATTGAGAATGCTCTCATGGCAATATGACAAGGAAGGGTTACTGGTTTAGGATGTTGGATGGGTGGGAATTCGGGACAGGGTGCACCTTTTCCACAATTTAAAAAAGTTAGTTTGCTAGTATTATTTTTTATCCACTACAAATGGAATTGTCATAGAATTGTCTCTAAATATATACATACATACATACCTAATAAGTAATAAAAGGTCTTTCAAGTGGTTCTCTTTAACTTTTCTGGGTATTTTCACTTTGCATGTCAACATGTGTGGATGAATCCTTAGGAGGGGCCTTCTCATGCATAAGAATCCCTCATGCATTATAAAACCCCATAAAACACACAGACCAAGTCTAATGTATTTATGAAGTTGTTTAGCATTATGGTTTTCTGCTGTTCTTGATTAATCAATTTAATCAAAAACCCTTGAAACTGGCTTTCCTAGCTGTCCCTTTCATAGAAGTGCCTCTCGAGAAAATATATATGAAAAAATAAAATAATTTTGAGGTCTTTGGCTGTTTCAAATATAATTATAGAAACAATTATAATACCTTAATCAGTTCACTTTAACTTCCTTTCCATGTGCTAAAATCCTTATGAAGAAAACCTATGCTGAGAGACAAAATTTTAAAAAATGAGTCCTTATTATTAGAGGTATTAAGTTAAGATGAAATGGAGGGTTGTTGTTTCAAAAGAAATTTTAAAAGTACATTAATTGGCTGGCTATTTCTACTGAGACACACAAGCAATTTAAAAGACTGGAATTATTATTTTGATAATAGTCATGCAAGACAGAGGAATTTATTATGAGAAAATTTAAAGTCCCCTTAGCTCTTTCTTCTTTTGACAGAAACCATTCCAAATAAAATATCTACTAGGAATTTTAATAAAACATTTTATTATACTGGAATTATTCCTCAGAAAGAAACACAGTTTCCTGAAGAATTTGCTGAATCAATTGTGTGAAAATAAAAGAATTTGGAACTCACTGGACCATAAATTAAGGAAGTGCTCAAAGATGGCAAGATAGAAAGACACAGGAGCAACTTGTTCCAAGCAAGCAAGTTGGGTAGTATGAGCATGAAAATAATTAAAGATAGCAATAAAATAGGAATCTTTGTGTTTACACTGAAACACATAAATAGTAAATGAGGGAGAAGGGAAAGCTCTTTCTTACAAGAGAACGCCTAACAACTAATGGAGAGGCATGATTGAGTTTGAAAATCATATTTTGCTAATATTCTGGTAATAATTTTCTTAGTCAAGTACTACCAATGCATGCTAAAAAAGCAGGGTAAAATTTGAGAAGTCTCAGGATATTTACAAATACTGCAAAATACTTACTCATTACAAAAATGAAAAGATAACTCTATGAAGAAGCCTGGCAGACTGCGCTTCATCCAAAGGATCATGTTACCATCACCAGCAATAGGACAAATGGATACCATGCACTCCTGCACTCCCCAATATGATATATAGGGAAGAACATAGCAGCCCTTCAGTGGTATTCCTACCCAAGATACATACCTATGTCGAATCACATGGAAACATTAGAGCAGAGGTTCATAATCATTTTCTTTTGTTCCATGGACCCCTTTGCCAGTCATGTGAAAATCACAGACTCCTAAGTCCACACTATACTGTATATTATTTAATATATCACACCCAAACCAACATGTCCCCACAAGAATAACATGTTTTTGAATTCAAATTCAAGCTCATGGATGCTTTATTAAGAATCCTCGCTTTAAAGAAACCCATACTGAGCCATATCCTTCATAAACATTGTTTCTGAAAATCAGGGAGAGACATACACTGTCCCTGATTGAAGGATTCTAAATAGACATGACAACTAAATGCAATGCTCCATTGTGAACTGTGGCCTTTAGTTTTAATGGTCATAACTGGACAATTTGTGAACCCTGAATGGAGGTGAAACTTGACTGGATGGTACTGATGTATCATGTTAATTTAAAAAATAATTAATGGGTAATTTTTTAAATGTAGGAGAGTCTTCTTGATTTGAAAGACAAACTCTAACATATTTGGGGGTGATGAGGCAACAGTTTGGCAACTTGATTAGAAAGTTCAGAAGAAAATGTTCAGGAAAAAAGAAGAAAGGTTGGGAGATATAGAGCAAAGAATGTAAAATGTTAACTTTTTTTTTACCATTATATGAGTGAAAGATAAATGGGTTTCTGTTTGTACCATTCTATTTACTGAAGTATTCACTAATTCTCACTAAGTTTAAAATTATTTCAAAATGAAAAGTTAAAAAAATAAGTGATTACTCCTTACATAAACTACAGCTGAACTAAATGCCTGCCAATAATCAAACCTTCAATGTAATAAGGGATATTATCATTACTAAGTTGGTTTAGCCCCAGCCAATGAGAACCACAAATAGCCTGTTACTAGGAGGAAGCCTGAGTCCCAACAAAAAGGAAGGGGCATTTCTGGCCAGTGGGATCCCAGGCTGTTCTGTTTTCCAGCAGGTAAACAAAGGTGTAAGTGTCATACTAGAGTTAAATTCCAGCAACCCAGAGCTTAGGCTGGAAATTAGAAAATCATGAAGTCTTCCACCACCCACCTTCCCTGAGTTTTAAAATGTGGATCAAAATCCAGCCCTAACCATCTGCCATGAGCCCCCATTTTACAGACACACATTGACCATGACCCCCTTCACCAGACTTATGGGGTCCTCCAAGACTGAAGTCCCCATATTGGATGCCTATTTTTTCCAAATCTCACACTGAGGATAAGGCTCTCCAGCAGCTTGGCAGGATCATCTGACCCTACCTAGATGCCCAATCTCTCCCTGGGAACCCCTCTACCCTCTGTGCTAGCCCTGACTCCCATCCAGTACAGACCCCCAGCCAGGACCCAAACCCAATCCATGGATGAAGGACCCACCCTGGTAGTCTGAGGTGGGGACTGAGATTGAACAGTCAGGATCAGTCTCAAAGCAACCACCAGGCTCCATGGCCAAGGGCAAGAAGGTGCCACCCATTACTAGACTGGGCCCAGGTTCCAGAAATGCAGGGGTGGGCTCTTGGCAATCTTGGGTAGCCAGAGAGACAGCAGGCTGAGCCAATGACTGCTTAAACCAGTGGGCTGTGGATGCCCTGACCAATAGGGAACACAACTGGTCTGTTATTAGGCAGAAACTGTAAGTAAAAAATAGTAAGTAGCCGACAGAAGAGAAGAGTTAGACATATGGATTTCCTTTGAATCTGCACAGGCAGATTGTTCCCTTTTCCAGCTCAGCTTTGCACTAGATGGGGAAGGCAAGAAAAAGGCTGTGAACTTATAGATGTGGGTATAGGTGAGGAGGGTGTGAGAAGCCCAGTGAAAGTGGAGCCCCAATGAAAGCCTGTAGACTGAGCCCACCTCCCTCTGCCTCTCCTTAGTTCCCAGAATGCTGGTGGCCAGGTTCCCTACACCCAGGTAGGAGTCTGGAGGATGCTTTCATGGAGATCCGAAGCTGCCCAAGGCAAATGCCTCAGATCCACATTGGTCCTCAGCCACTGAATCCCCAGGAGCTCTGAGGGACACAGGCTCCACCCAAGCACACACAGCCCCACTCAGCTGTGAATGTGTGGTCAGGACCACCAGATACTTGAGGACAGGCTCTGGTCTGAAAGGTGGAGAACAAAACCCTCACTAAAGAGAGGGAAGGAAGGAACACACAGAGGCCTCAGCAGCCTGTAGGTCTCTGCAAAAAAAGGTCCTGGAGCTGACCCTTTTTCTCTATCTCCACTACTCTCCCCACACCCCCACCTCAGTGTAGCAATCAACATCCTCATCTTAAAGAGCCCCTGTCACGGTCTGCACCTGTTCTTCCTCTATACTCTTTTCCCCTCATCACAGCCACAGTTCTCTTAAATTAAAATTAAACTCTTTACCCTGGTGACATCTTTTACCCCCACCCCTCTGGCCACCATTCACTCACTGCCTTTATTCTTCTCAGACCTCTGGCTGATCCTCAAACACACCCCTCTCACATCCCCTTCATAGCCATCACCTGTCCTGTGCCTTCATCCTGCAGTGCTTAGCCTCAGGTTGGTGCACTGATCAGGTGTCCCCTCTTTACCGGGGATCCCCTTACCTCTCCTTCCAAGCTTCCCTTTCCCATACCCATCAATCTTTCCTTTCCCTGAGCATTCTTCTCCTTTACTTTATCCTCACATGTAATCCTCTGCTCTGTTTAATTTCCCTGTTCAGTATCTACCCCTTCAAATATCAGCTCCACTAGGAGATCAAAATTCTTTCTCATTTTTACCATTCTATACCCAGGTACATGCTGAATTTTCTAATGATTTTTCTGTCCTTTGTCTTATTTCCCCAGCCAACCTCCTCAAGTGTAACTTCCTGAATTCCTTCTGCCATCACTGATAATCCCCAGTTGGTGCTCATTGTCTAGAGAAGGAGTGTCATTTCTGACCAAAACTACTAATTCTGGGGATGCCAGCTATTTCTGTGGGAAGGAAACCCCTGCTGATCCCTCAGCTTTTCTTTGAGGTGTGTCAGATTGTAAGGGAGAGAGGCATGAGGGGTGGGATGTGGAGGGTTCTACAAATTGTCCAAGGAAGATTTCTTCATGGTCAGAAAACTCTCAGTGGAGCACAGGGCAAAGTTAGAAAATCATCTATATGTGCCAATTTGTTTTTTATCCTTTTTAATTTTAGAATATAAACTTTAAATGATAAAAATTCTCTCTAAAATTAAAGTTTACACCCCAAAAGAAACATTTATTTTGTAATGTTTTAACTAATACATATTAAGTTAAAAAATAAAGTTGAATTTATTTAGGAGTTGTGACTATTAGGAATTCAGCTAGGCCAAACAATATTGTTGCTGATATTTAAATGTCTCCTATGGCTAAAAACAGTATTTATATAATAATATATATAATGTATTATATATATTATATATATATATTTAATTAAAATACAATAATTATAATATATAGATAGAATATGAAGTAGAAATAGATCACTTAAGGTCAATTAAGATATAAATAAGCTATAAATAAAACTTAGAAATAATGTTTTGGGATATGTAACTTGATGAAGTTTCAACTTGAGTAAGGGTTTAAATAGTAGGACTTCCTTTGCCTACAAGGAGATAATTCAAACTTTTTTGAAAAGAAAGAAAATCCTACATTTCCTGGTGTTTTTATAGAAGTTGAGAGTTTTTTCATGTAAAAGAAGGAAATGTCCTTGTCTTTTTCCAGGATGAGAAGGTGGAGGAACTCCAGTCATTGGAGAGGGCCCCACTGGCTTCCAGGACCTTCAGAGGGAGGCTGGGTGGGTGAACACAGCCTGGCGTCTCTGGAGACCTGAGTGGAGGGGAGGTGAGAGAACTGCTTTAACTCCCACACCCACCCCTGGGGGAAAGGCCATCACAGGGTAGATGGGGGCCAAATGCTGGGAATGGAAAATGCCTTGTGCTGTGGTGGCTCTCATGACCCCTTTGAGAGACATCAGTATATCTAGCATCTCCATTATCACCTCTTCTAGTTTTGAGCCTTTGGTACTCTCTCTAGAAGTTAATTTTATCAGCATGTCTTTCATTCTCTTTGCCTTTCTATAGATATCTACAAGGCTGGGAATTTTTTTAAGTCTCTTTCTCTAGCTTTGCATCTAAAGATGGCACAGTCTCTACAAAACTCTGAGAACAAACTAAGTAGTTGGGTGTTACTTTTCAATCAGTGCAGCCAGTGTTTTGGCAAGCTGCTTTTCTCATCTTATATGAATCTGGCTTCTAACAGACTGGACAAGTCAGAACAACAATAAGGGATTCACCAGTAAACTGATGACAGTTGGAGCCTGTGAAATGTGAGGACTGGACTCATATCATGTGACAGTAGTTCCATCACCACCTCTTGCAGTATCCCAATGATCGCCCAATGACAGGAGTTAGGTTCACAGCCCCACTATGGCACTTGAGCCACCGACAGAGCTCTTCCCAGTAACCATGGATCTGTCAGCCACAACAAACCATAGAGAACTCCCTAGGATTCCACCTGGAACACACAGGAACTGGCAGCTTGGACAGCTTATCATTGAGAGAGTCTGGGGGTAGGTGGAAGAGGGGAGACTTGGAAAATAAGACATCCTTTTCTCCATTACATTCTAATGATCATTTTTCTTTCTCTCTAATTATTAAAGTGATGTAAAATTAAAATGCAATGAAATGTGCCAATCTTAACTGAATGACTGTCAAATTTTTTAAAAGTTTTCACTCCCCCATACTCCACAGTATCCAAAAATCCTATCAAGATATGAATCATTTCTTTCCATTGATCCAGAAAATTACTCCTGTAGCTTTAATTGATACCCAAACCCCAAAGCAGCCTCTGTTTTGATTTCTACTAATGAACATCATTTTTTCTACTTCTTGTAATTCATAAAAATTAAATAAATCAGAATACACTCTGGTGCATGTGTATTAGCTCAAAATAATTTTTTGTAATTTGTTAATGCTGCTGTGTGGTTCAGCATTTTTCTTTGCTTTTATCATTGAGTTCTATGGCATTGAATACTATGTTGCAAAATGTTCACCTTTTCTCCTTGGTGGATTTTCCCATTGCTTCCAGTTTAGGGCATTACGAATACAGACATTATGAATTTCCATATACAAATCCTTTTTATAAACATGTGTTTTCATTTCCCCTGTATGAATACATGAAAGTAGAAAAGCTTAATCAAATGGCAGGTGTATGAGAATATTTTTTAAACATTTGAGGTACTATCGACATGATGTAAAATTCATAAAATTAAATATACATTTTTTTTGTAAATGTAGAGTTATGGAACCCCCACCAAAATCCAATTTTAGAACATTTCCATTACGTCCAAATTTTTCTCTTCTATTTTACTCCATCCATTGCATTTGACAAAGTCATTCTCATGTTAGATATCAATTGGTTTCTGGTTCACTACATTCTCCTGGTTTTTTTTGTTTGTTTGTTTTGTTTTTTGTTTTTGTTATTCATCTGACTTGACTGTCCTTTCCCCTCTGCCTTTTTTCTGGGTTCTCTGTTTCTTCAAAGCCTCTCAGTATGTTTTCTCTGGGCTCCGTCCTTGGGCTCCTTTCCTCCTTCAGCACCATGTTCCCTTGCAGGAGCACCTTAACTTTAAACACCATCTATCCTGGCATGTACTTCCACATTTATTTATCCATCCCATTCCTTTCCATGCATTCCTGATACATGCATAGCTGAATTAGGATGCCTCCATGTGGATGTCTAGCATGCTAACATGGGACTCTGGGCTGCACCCAGGAACCTGCTCCTGCTCCATGTTCAGGAACTCCACCTGACAGGGTTTCTGGTAACAACTTTGTCACCTCTCTTGACTTCTCACTTTCCCCCAACCCCACATCAGTCCCATCAGCATATCCTGTGCCCCATCATCAGAACAAGTCCAAATCTGCTGCTTCTCTTTGCCTCCACCTTACTTCCCTGCTCAGCGCTGCCTATGACAGGAGGACCATAGTTTCCTTCTCCTTCTTGCCCCTCTTGCTTAAATGCATGGGGAAAGGTGTACTGTGCTGTTCTGTATATTGTGCATCAAGTTAAATTTATTATTCCCAGTGAACAAATATTCTATATCTTCGTTACATTTTCTCTGCTTATTCTATTAGTATTTGAGAGTTGTAAAAAAAGTTCTCAAATCTGTGACCTATTGTACTTCTGTCTCTTTTCAAAAGCACTGCTATTCATTGTGTACACATTTTAAAATGCTGTGTTTTCAGAGCTGATGACAGCACAACTCTGTGACGATAATGAGAGCTACTGAATGTAAATTTTGTATCTATTGTACAAGGCAGAAGACCATATAACACAGTGAACCCCATGGTGAATGATGGACTGTGGTTAACAGTATAACTATTATATATATATATACACACACACACAGATATAATTCTCATGAACTATAAGAAGTATACAATTCTAATACATGGTGTTAATAATAGGATGATTTGTGGAAAAATACATCAAATATAATCTATGGATTATAGATAGCAGTAACAGTAATATTATGGTGATGTTCCTTCATCATTTGTAACAAATGTGTCACAACAATGTAAGGTATTGATGGTGGGATGATGTTTTGGAATCAGGTATGGTGTGTCTGATTGTTTTATCTCACAATTTCTCAAAAAAATGCTATGCTTTCCAGGGATTTCAAACCTTTTTATTATTATGAAAGAGCACTCAATTTCTAGTATTTTCCTTTGTATGTTTTATTTAAAATTGTCAAAGTGAAAGAAAATTTACTAGTTTCAAAGTTTTACATAGCATATTGTTTTCCACATTTTACACTTTGCTGTATGTCTTAGATTACTTTCTTATATCTGTATAGATATATTTGTTTTTAATCCACATGACAATTTTGATTGAGGAACATTTATATTCATTAATTATAAATGTTAATTATAATTATATTAAATATAATAAAATATAATTCATAAAATTCCATATGAATACTTATTTATATATGCCTTTCTTCATGTACTATTTGTGCTCTCCATTCTATGTTCTTTTTTCTTCCTGAATGCTTTCTTTTGGACTTATTATTTTTGTTCAATTTTTCTCTTCTATTTATTTGGATGAGATGTACTATTTTAACATTCTTTTAGATATTAACTGACAAATTACAACATTTTGCTTGCTTTATCAAATTTGACATTACTTATTCTTTCTTGACTTCACAAATAATGCATTTTAAAACAATTTAAATCCATATACACATCTTATGAAATATGTTATCATATGTTTTAATACCTTATTGATGTATAAGGTATCATCACTATTACTTTATATATTCACTATTCATTGAGTTTAATGAACAATTGCTTTTTTTCAATCCATCCTGAATCTTGAACCCTCTATCTAGGATTATTTCTTTCTTCCAGAAGAAAGCCCTTTCCCATTTATTTTAAAATTAGTTGCTGCTGGCAAACTTTCTCAGTTTTTACTTGTCAAGAAAAGAGTTTTTTTTACTTCATCTTGAAGAACTTTTTCAGTATAGAATTCTACTTTAGCAGTTACTTTCTAAAAGCTCCAAAGATCTCATTATGGTCAGGTAGGAGCCACATGCTTGAGTAGGAGTTCACTTACTCTCTGGTCTCCTGGAGATTTTCCTCTGAAAAAAGGGAGTCACCAGCTTTTTATCAGAAATGGCTCCCAGAGCTCATGCAGTGTTGGGATCCTGTCCCAGTGTTGTCCCTTGAAGTCTAAGGAGATTAAGCAATTATGTGTATGTGCAAGTGACTTTATGTGTGGGTGTATGTGCACACACAGACCCTTTTATTGCTAATAAATCTCATTTATGAAGTACTTCCAGAGTTCTAGGCATGATCATGGGCCTTTGTATACAGCTCTTCCTTAGTAATGACATAAGTACATATTTCTGTGTAGATCCAATGTACCTGGAGAGCCCTTTCATCCTGACTGTCTCTTCTCTGTCCCTCACCTGCAGGGAGAAGTTGCAGAGCAGCTCACAGGCTCAGGAGGTTCAGAGTAGCCACTTCAGGAAGGTTGTGTTGCTCAGACACCAAATAAAATTCTGTCACCAATGTTGAGTTGCTCCTGAGTCCTTCCCATGGAATAGTAAAGAGCTGGAGGGCATAGCAAGGTGACCTATCAACTTCTTGGATAGGATTAATGTGATGCTCCCTCATCTCTGACCCCTTCCAAGGACTTCACTTCTAATTAGGCATGGCTGGGAGGAACCAAACCATGGCCCAATACCCTGATTTTCATCCCAGTACCCTTTCACCCACAGCACAGTGCTCCTGCAGCCCTCAGCTGGGCCTAGACATTTGATGAGCAGTCAACAGTGGTAGAGGAGAGTGGATCTAAAACCTCCCCATCTTTTTAGCATTTACTGTGTGGATATCTCTTTGATTTCTAAGTATAATCCCTGGCTTAAGAAGTTCCATTCAGTAAAAGCTTCCATGTTGGGAATTTGAGTGATAGACAGTGGGAATCCCCATGCTCAAGGAAGGTGGGACTTCAGTTCTCTTTGTCTCTGAGCCAAGATAGAGAAGGTTAGTAGAGTTACATGGAGAACAGCATGACTAAGGTACAGAGAAACTGCTGGGGAGCAGTGGAGGTTAGGCTGGAAAGGAAATGTGAGTCCAATTAAGGAACCTGAAAACCAAGTTGAGGAATTGAGAGTTTAATGTGCTTTAGAGAGTTAAGGAATCAAGAGTTTAATGTGTTTTAGGGAGTTGAGACATCCAGAGTTTTATGTGTTTTAGAGTTAGACTAGTGTTGATGGGCCTTGGGAGGGGTAGAGTCAGAGCAGGCTTGTGAGTGGGGCTTTAACAGCAGGATTGGGGTTCAGGGTGCACTGAAAGTTGAGGTTTAGAGTAAATGAGCCAACCATAGAGTCTCCACAGTATTCCATGAGTGAAGGCCTCAGGAGATTCTCATCTCAGAAATCCAGCCCTTGTCAGGGCTCTGGAAAACAAATTTGTTATTAAATGAAGTTGAGGGAGAGGGGGGAAGATGTTATCGGTTTAGGTGGGCACTCAACATTTTTCTCTCATGGACGATGGTTGACTAGGGACAGGATCTTGCCTGGGTGGTCGGTCCTGGGAGCCTGCAGAGTGAGAACCTTGGGGACATCAATCTGGAGGGAGCTGGAAAGTGAGGTGGACTGCTCAATATAAAATTGTGACATTTTTTCCTCAGCTGGAAATCGTGGATGCAGACAGCTAAGCCCTACCCTCCCGGCAACCCAGTGAGAAAGAGCACTCTCTGAGAGTGGGAGGGTCCTGGCAAAGTGTGAGAGGGGTTTTGTCTGTCAGTTTGGCTGCCTGGACTCTCTTGCAGCTTTTTGGGGGCAAGCCAGCTGGTTAGAAGTGGTGCCAGGCTGAGGGGAGAGGTGAATCTGCTGAGGAAGCCTGATTTAATGAACAGCTGTGGGACACAGAGGCTTGGCTCAGGAGTGGGCAGAGCTAACCAATTTTATAGTTCTGCACTGAGTATCAAAATCTCAGTGCTCCTGGGGGGGTCATGAAGTGGGAAGTGTTTGATAAGTTTCCACGAGCCTATTTAGGGTCCCCTTGGCAGAGGGGGTAGTCCAGAAAAGGTCTTTTTTGGGTCCATTATTTCTTCAAAAATTTTTTTAACTTAATTTAATCACTAAAATATGCCTCAAAACCTGCAGAGAGAAGGCTACAGGGTATTGGATTGATAAACATAGGCTGAGAGGCTCCACAAGGGAACGCTGTTCTTTCTTAGCTTTGTTTAACTGCATGTGTGTGTGTTTGTTTGCTCTTTCTTTCTTTATTTCTTGATTTTCTTTCCTCTATACACCCCCTCCCCTTTTTAAATTAGGTGCTGCTAACTTGTTTCTTCTTTGCTGTGCTTCTTCTTCCCTGATTTTCCATTCTCTGTGTATAGTGATTTTGTCTACCAATGCTATCTTTTTTCCTTCCTTCATCTTTCCACTTTCTGCTTTCTGTTGTGGTTCTTACATTCCACCTTTTTTCATTAGTCCTCAACTTCATGGGTGATGATTTCTATCTTGTCTATTCTGTTTTCTTTTCCTTTTTAAAATTAACTTTTTCCTTTCAGTCTTTTCTTTACTCTATCCCTCTCTCCTCATCATTCTGGCCTTTTAAATCATTCTATATATTTTTCTCTCCCTTTCTATTGTAAGTACTCCACTTTTTTTCCCCTATTAAGCTACAATGCCTACATGAGTTAAATATTCAGTTTACTAAGTCTGAAAAGGCTCCTCTTCTAGCTTTTATCAATACTACTATTATCCCTTTCTCCTTTCTTACCTCTTTTGTATCCTCTGGCCCTAATTGTTTTCCTTCAAGGGAATATAGAAAAAAGCAAGGAAATACAACAAGAAGAACAAAGTATCAAAGAGAAAACTTAACACAAACACAGAACCACCAACTAAATAAAACTCTAAAGCAGAGAGAGAAGCTAATCAACTGAATAAATCTATCAAGATAAAATGATGACCAGAGGGTAACAAAAAATTACAAACCATACAGAGAAACAGGAAGACATGGACTAATCCAATGAACAAACTAAAAACCAGGAGGAGATGCAGAACATTGAACAACTAATCAAAGCTATCCAAACAAATATCATGGACCAACTTAATGAAGTGAAGGAAGAGTTTAAGGATATTAGGAAGACACTGGGAGCATATACTGAAGAAATTGTAAGCATACTAAAAAGATAATGGATATGATGGTGATGAATGGCACAATCCAAGAAATCAAAAAGATGCTAAATTCACATAACAGCAGATTTGAACAGGCAGAAGAAAGAATTAGTGATGTGGAAGACAGTACATCTGAAATCAAACAGTAGAAAAGATAGAAAATATCCATCAGGGATTTAGGGATTTAACTGACAACATAAAATGAACAAACATACACATTATAGGCATCCCAGTAAGAATAGAGAAGGGAAAGGGAACAGAAGGAGTGTTGAAGGAAATAATGGCTGAAAACTTCCCAACCCTATTGAGGGAAATGGATGTACATGTCCAGGAAGCACAGCACACCCCAAATTGTAAAAATCCCAACAGGCCTACTCCAAGACATGTAATTATCAAAATGTCAAATGCTCAAGACAAAGAGAAAATACTAAAGGCAGCAAGAGAAAAGAGAACTATCACATACAAGGGAAGCACAATAAGATTAACTGCTGATTTCTCATCTGAAACCATGCAGGCAAGAAGTAAGTGGTATGACATAGTCAAGGTACTAAAAGGAAAAAACATCCAGCGACAAATGCTCTATCCAGCAAAGGTGGCATTCAAAAATGATGGAGACTTCAAAATATTCACAGATAAACAGAAATTAAGAGAATATACCAATAAAAAACTTGCACTTCAAGAAATACTAAAGGAAGTTCTACAGGTTGAAAGGGGGAAAAGGAGAGAGAGAGTTGGAAGCGAGTGTAAGAAAAACTAAAAAGAAAAAAAGAGAAATAAAAACAACATATGACATATATAAACACAAAGAACCTATGACTGATTTAAGAAATTCCTTCAGAGTAATAACAATGAATGTTAATGGATTAAACTCACCAGTCGATAGACACAGATTGGCAGAATGGACAAGGAAATATGACCCATTTATATGTTGTCTATAAGAAGCTCACCTTAGACCCAGGGATTCAAAGAGGCTGAAAGTGAATGGCTGGAAAACAATTTTACAAGCAAACAATAATCAAAAAAAGGGCAGGAGTAGCTATCCTAATATTGGACAAAATAGACCTTAAGTGCAACACTATTGTAAGAGACAAAGATGGACACTACATATCAGTAAAAGGGGTAATCTTTAAAGAAGAGAGAAAAATCATAAACATTTATGCACATAATCAGGGTGCCTCAAAATACATGAGGAAATGACTGGAAAAATTAAGTGGAGAAATAAATGCCTCTGCAATTATAGTTGGGGATTTCAATACACCATTATCACCATTAGGCAGAACATCTAGACAGAGAATAAATAAAGAAACAAATACTCTGAATAATACATTAGAGTACCTGGACCTAATACACATATACAGAATTCTACACCCCTATACAGAGGGATATACATTTTCTCAAGTGCATATGGACCATACTCCAAGATAGACCACATGCTAGGCCACAGAACAACTCTCAATGAATTCAGAAAGATTAGGGTTAATAAAAGTAATTTCTCTGACCACAATTGAATGAAATTGAAATTCACTAAGGGCCAGAGAACAACATTAAGCACAAAGATATGGACGCTAAACACACACTCTTAGACAAATAGTGGGTCAAGGAGGAAATCTTAAAAGAAATCAGTAACTACCTCGAATTGAATGACAATGACAACAAAACATATCAAAACCTATGGGATGCAACCAAAGCTATACTGAGATGGAAATTCATAGCCATAAATGCACATATTAAAAAAGAATGAAGTGCTAAAATTGAAGAACTAACTGCACACCTGGAGGAATTGGGAAAACAACAACAAATTAACCCCAAAGGAAGTAGAAAGAAAGAAATAACAAAGATTAGAGCAAACTAAATGAAATTAAAAAAAAAGAAAGCACTAGGAAAAATAAACAAAACCAAAAGCTGGTTCTTTGAAAAGATCAATAAAATTGACAAACCCTTAGGCAGACTAAAGAAGAAAAAGAGAGAGCAGATCCAACTATAAAAATAAGGAATGAAGAAGGAAATATAACTACTGAACCCACCAAAACAAAGATTATCATGAGAGGATACTTTGAAAAATTATATGCCAACAGGAATGATAATTTATAGGAAATGGACAAATTCCTAGAAACTCACAAGCAGCCTACATTGATGAAAGAAGAAATTGATGAACTCAACAGTTCAATTACAAGTACAGAGATAGACTTGATTATCAAAAACCTCCCAAATAAGAAGAACCCAGGACCAGATGGTTTCACAGGTGAATTCTACCAAACATTCCACAAAGAGCTAGAATCAATTCTGCTTAAGCTCTTCAAAAAAATAGAAGTAGAAGGAACATTGCTTAACTCATTCTATGATGCCAATATTATACTAATACCAAAACTAAACAAAGATGTCACAAGAAAGGAAAATTACAGCCCAATTTCTCTAATGGAATTGAGATGCTAAAATCTCAACAAAATACTTGCTAATCACATTCAACAACAAATCAAAAGAATTATACACCATGACTAAGGGAGTTTCATCCCTGGTATGCAAGGATGGTTCAACATAAGAAAATCACTCAATGTAATACACCACATAAGCAGATTGAAAGAGAAAAATCACATGATCATTGCTATAGATGCAGAAATAGCATTTGACAAAATACAGCAATCTTTCCTGATAAAAACATTGCAAAAGATAAGAATAGAAGGAAACTTTCTGAACATGATAAAGGGTGTATATGAATACTCAAAGGTAACATTATCTTCAATGGTGAAATCCTAATAGCCTTCTCTCTGAGATTGGGAACACGACAAGAATGCCCACTATCACCATTCCTATTTAACATTGTCTTAGAAGTACTTGCTCGAGCACTGAGGCAAGAAAAAGATATAAAAGGCATCCAAATTGGAAAGGAAGAAGTAAAAATTTCATTATTTGCAAATGATGTGATCCTATATGTAAAAAGTCCTGAGAAATCTACAACAAAGCTTCCAAAACTTATAAAGGAATTCAGTAATGTCACAAGCTATAAGATCAATGCTCAAAAAGCAGTCGTGTTTCTGTACACCAATAACAAGCAATCTGAGGAGGAAATCAAGAAAAAAATTACCATTTACAATAGTAACTAAAAGAATCAAATACCTAGGAAAAAATTTTACTAAAAATGTAAAGGACTTCCATAGAGAAAGCTATGCAACACTGTTAAAGGAAATCAAAGAAGACTTAGATATATGGAAGAATAATTCCTGTTCATGGATAGGAAGATTAAACATCATCAAATGTCTATCCTCCCCAAACTAATTTACAGATTTAATGCAATCCCAATAAAATTTGGCACTGTGTTTTTCAAGTATTTGGAAAGCTAACTACAAAATTTATTAGTAAGGGTAAGAGGCCCCAATCAACAAAGACATATTGGAAAAGAAAAATGAAGTTGGAAGTATCACACTACCTGATTTTAAAACATACTACAAAGCTACAGTGGTGAAAACCACATGGCATTGTCACAACAATAGACACATAGACCAAAGGAAGTGAATTGAAAGTTCTGATACAAATCCTCACATAATCAGTCAGTTGGTATTCGACAAGGCCACCAAGATCACTCAATAGGGAGAAAATGACCTCTTCAACAAGTGGTACATGGAGAACTGGATATCCATATCCAAAAGAATGAGAGAGGACCACCATCTGACACCTTATATGAAAATTAACTCAGGATGGATCAAAGAGCTAAATATAAGAGCCAAAGCCATAAAGACCTTGGAAGATAATGTTGGGAAGCATGTAAAGTACCTTGTATTAGGAAATGGTTTCATGAACTTCACAACCAAAGCACGAGCAGCAAAAGAAAAAATAGATAATTGGGATCTCCTCAAAATTAAAAACTTTTGCACCATGAAGCACGTTGGCAAGAAAATAAAAAGGCAGCCTACCCAATGGGAGAAAATATTTGGCAATCATATATCTGATAGGAACCTAATATCCTGCATATATAAAGAAATCCTACAAGACAAAAATAAAAAGACAAACAACCCATTTAAAAAATGGGCAAATGACCTGAAAATACACTTCTCCAAGGAAGAAATACAAATGGCTAAAAAGCACATGAAAAAATGCTCAACATCTCTAGATATTAGAGAAATGAAAATCAAAACTACATTGAGATACCATCTTACATCCATTAGAATGGTGGCTATTTAAAAAAGAGCAGACTATAAGTGTTGGAGAGGATGTGAAAGAATGGGAACCCTCATCCACTGCTCTTGGGATTCTGGAATGGTCCAGCCACTGTGGAGGACAGTTTAGTGGTTCCTCAAAAAACTAACTATAGATCTTCCTTATGATCCAGCAATTCCATTGCTGGGTATATACCCAGAAGAACTGAAAGCAAAGAAACGACCAAATATATGCACACCAATGTTTGTAGAAGCATTGCTCATTATTGCCAAAGTTGGAATCAACCCAGGTGCCCATCAATAGAAGAATGGATAAACAAAATGTGTACATACATACAATGGAACATTACTCAGGTGTAAGAAAGAATAAAGTGCTGACACATGGGATAATATGGGT
>JAQZBX010046822.1:0-20659 GCA_029593785.1 Cabassous unicinctus | reverse complement strand
TGTGGTAAAGCTCATTCATGAAATATCCATAGGTAATAGTATATTAAATGCTGAAAGACTGAAAACATTCTCCCTGAGCAAAGGTCAGGAATAAGGCAATGATGTGTGCTTTAACCAGTACCATTCAACATTGTATTGGAACAATTAAGAACAATTAAGCAAGAAAAAGAAATATAAATCATCCAATTTTGAAAGCGAGAAGAAAAACAATCTATATTCATACTTGACATGATCCTTTATATAAATAACCACAAGGAATATACAAAAAACTACTAAAGCTAATAAAGGAATTCAGAAAATTTGTGCACTGCAAGGTTAACACTAAAAAAAAAAACCCTCAACAATACCTGGTTTGTTTCTATGCACCAGCATAGAAAATCTGAAATGGACATTTTAAAAAAATCCTTTCACAATACCATCCATGAAAATAAAATATCTGGCAATAATTATAACAAAGGACGTGAAGGTGTTATACTCTCAAAAGTACAAAACACTGATGAAGGAATTTAAAGAAGACCAACATAAATGGCAAGGCATCCAGTGTTCATGAATAGGAAGACTTACTATTCTTAAGATGTCAATACTATCCAATGTAAAATACAGATTCAGTGCAATCCCATGGAATTCCCAGATGACGTTGTTGTAGAAATGGAACTTTTCAGGTCTTTTACCCATTTTTAATTTTTGTGTTTTTATTATTGAAATGTGAATATATATTGAATATGTAGAATATATATGTATATACATATATAAAATTTACATCTAATTTTTGGAAATGAAAAATTTGATGAAGAAATTCTTAGATGGTCACATAAATTGACTCAACAGAGCTGAAGAAAAATCAGTGAATGTGAGTATGTGTTAAGAGAAATTACCCAAAATTAAACACAAAGTGTAAAACCAGTGGCAAAAAGGATCAATTGATCTAAGAGCCATGGGCAATACACTGAGGTGAAATCTTAAACAATTGATTTATTCTTTTTTTCTAATATACGTCTTTGTAGAATTTAAATTGTGATACTAAGCAATGTATAGTTTTTATCTTAAATTTTTCATATGTTATGTTTTCACTATCATTCATGTGGAATTGAGTTCAAGTTTTTCCAATATGTTCTTTGACTCATCAGGTTTTTAAGACTGTCATGCTTCATTTCCATATATTTTGCATCTTATTTTAGATGAAATTCCTCAATTAATTTTTTTCTTTGTTTTAGAAATTGTGGGTTTACAAGAACAATCATGCATAAAATACAGTATTCGCAAATGCCACCCTATTATTAATGCATTGAATTGGTGAGGAACATTTGTTTCAATTGATGATAGTACATATTTATAATTTTTATAATTGTACTATTAATTACAGTTCATTGTTTAACTTAGGGTTAACCATTTTTGTAGTGTAACTCCATGGATTTTTTTATTTTATTTTATTCTGTTACCATATATGCAATGTAATATTTCCCCTTTTAATCACATTGAAATACATATTTCAGTGCTATTAATTATGCTCACAATGTTTTCCTGCCATCACCCCAATTCATTACCAAAACATTACCAACATTCCAAATATAATTTGTACATTTTAAGCCTTAAATTCCCTTTCTTATCTTCCTTGTTCCCCTGGTAAACTGTATTTTCTTAATAGATTCTGACTGTTTGTGCTTCCTTATTCTAATTGTTTCAAATCAGTGAGATTATACAATATTTGTCCATTTTTGTCTGGCTTACTTTACTCAACATGATATCTTCAAGTTTAATCTATGTTGTCACATGTATCAGTACTTCATTACTTTTCAAGGCTGAATAATATTCAATTGTATGTGTATATCACATTTTATTTACCCATTTATTTGTTGATGGACACTTGGATTGCTTTCTTATTTTGGCAATTGTGAATAATGCTGCTATGAACATAGGTATACAAATATCTGTTGAGTCCCTACTTCAATTCTTTGGTGGTATATACCTAGTAATGGTGTTGCTGGAACATATGGTATTTCTATACTTAGCTTTCTGAGGAACTGCCAAACTGCTTTCACAGTGGTTGCACCATTTTACATTTCCATCAGCAAGGAATGAGTATTCCTATTTATCTGCATTCTCTCCAATACCTCTTAATTTCCATGTTTTTAATAGCAGCCATTCTAATGGGGTATGCTTAGCATTTCTTTGATGGCTAATGAAATTAAAAATATTTTAATGTGCTTTTGGCCATTTCTATGTCTCATTGGATAGGTATATATTCAAGCCTTATCCCATTTATAATTTTTGGTGGTGTTGTTAAGCTGCAGGACTTCTTTACATATTCTGGATAATAAGCCATTTTCAGATATGTAGCTTCAAAATATGTCCTACCATTGTATAGGTTGCTATTTTACTTTCATAAGAAAGTTATTTGATACACAAAAGTTTAAAAAATTTTATGAAGTCCCACTTATGTATTTTTTTCTTATGTTCGTATTCTTTGGGTGTAAATTCTAAATAATCACTGCCCAACATAAGATCCTGAAGATGCTTCCCTACATTTTCTTCAAGGGTTTGATATTTCTGGCTGTTAATTTTATTACTTTGATGCATTTTGAGTTGATTTTTGTATAAGGTGTGAGATTGAGGCCCTCCCTCTTTTTTTTTTTTTTTCAAATGGAGATTAAGTTTCACAAAGATACTATGCATTCCCAACTGAGTGGTTTTTACCCCTAGTCATATATCAGGAGGCCATAAATTTGAAGATGGATTTCTGAGATCTCATTTTAATGCCATTCTCTATATATCGGACCTTGTGTGAGTACCATGCTGTATTAATTACTGTGGCTTTATGAATAAATTTGAAGATCAGGAAAGGTGAATCTTCCAACTTCTTTATCCTTTTCCAAGATGGCACTATTTGGACTCTCTTACAATTATATATAAATTTTGTAATTAGCTTTTCCGTTTCTGCAAAGAAGATGTTAGAATTTTGTTTGGGATTGCATTGAATCTATAAATTGCTTTGGAAAGTATTGACATTTCAATGATGCTTAGTCTTCCAGTCCATTAACATAAGATATCCTTCCATTTATTTAGGTCACCTCTCATTTCTTTTAGCAATGTTTTGTAGTTTTCTGTGTACAAGCCTTAACACCCTTCTTTAGCTTTTTTCTTAGATACTAGATTGTTTTAGTGGCTATTGATAAGGAATATTTTCTTGATTTCTTCTTCTAATTGTCCATTGCTTGTGTCTAAAAACATTACTTATTTTTTAATGTTGACCTTCTATCACGCCAATTTGCTGAAAGCATTTATTAACTCTAAGAACTTTGTTGTGGATGTTTCAGGATTTTGTGTATTTAAGACCATATTATTGGCAAACAGGGAAATTTTTACATCTTGTTTTTAAATCTTGATGCTTTTTATTCTTTTATTTGCCTAATTGCTCTGGCAAGAACTTACAGTACAATGTTGAATAACAATGGTGAAAGGGGGCATCTTTGTCTTGTTCCTTTTCTTAGAAGTAAAGCTTTCAGTCATTCAAATTAATAGGATGCTAGCTGTGGACTGTGCGTATATGTCCTCTAACATGTTGAGGATGTTTCCTTCTATTCCTAGTGTTCTAATTTCTTTTTATCAAGAAAGGATCCAGTATTTGGTCACACGCCTTTTCTGCATCAATTGAGATGATCATATGGTTTTTGTACTGTATTCTGCTAATATGGTATATTAAATTTGTTAATTTTCTTGTGCATACCAGTAATAAATCCCATTTGACCATGGTGTATGACTATTTAATATGTTTGGATTCCTTTTACTAACATTTTATTGGGGATTTTTACCTCTATACTCATAAGAGATTTTGGTGTGTAATTTTATTTTCTTTTGTTCTCTTTATCTGGTTTGGAATGAGGGTGATGCTGGCCTCATAGAATGAAATAGAAATTCCCTTCCTCTTCAACTTTATAGTGAGTAGAATTGGCGTTAAGCCTTCTTGGAATGTTTGGTAGAGTTTCCCTGTGAAGTCATATGGGTCTGAGATTTTCTTTTTTGAGAGGTTTATGATTACTGATTCAATCTCTTTACTAGTGATTTATGTGTTGATATCTTTTTCACCTTGGATCAATACAGGAAGATTGTGTGTTTCTAAGAATTTGTCTGTTTCATCTAGTAAATGTAATTGATTGGCATACTGTTGTTCATAAAGTCCTCTTACGGTACATTTTATTTCAGTGGACTCAGTAGTTTCATCCCCCTCTTCATTTCTGAATTTCACTATTTGTATCCTTTCTCTTTTTTTCTTTGTCAGTCTAGCTAAAGGTTTGTCAATTTTATTGACCATATCAAAGTACCACCTTTTGGTTTTGTTGATTGTCTCTATTGTTTTTTCTTTTCTATTACATTTATCTCTGCTCTATTCTTTGATGTTTCCTTTATTCTGCTACTCTTGGGTTTAGATTCCTCTTCTTCTAGTTCTTCCATTTTAGGATATAGGTCTCAGATTTGAAGTTGCTCATCTTTATAATGTAAGCATTTATATCTATAATATTCCAATTCAATACTGCCTAAGCTGCATCCATAAGTTTTGCCATGTTATATATTAATTTTCATTCATGTCAAAATATTTCCTGTTTAATCCATTGGTTGTTGAAGAGTATGTTGTTTAATTTTCACATATTTTTGAACTTTCCATTTCTTCCTCTTTTATTGATTTCTAGTCTTATTCTGTTGTGGTCAGGGAATAAACATGGCATGATTTCGGCTTTTTTTACTTTCTTGAGACATGTTTTGTGTTCTAACATGATCTATCCTGCAGGATGCTTCATGTTCCCTTCAGAAATATATGTATTTTACTTTTGTTGGGTGCAGTGTTCAATTTATGTCTGATAGCTCTAATTGGTTTAGAGTATTGCTCATATCTTGCATCTTCTGAGTACATGTTCTATCAAGTATTGAAATTGATATATTAAAGTCTCCTTAATAATGTAAAACTGTCAATTTCTCCTTCAAATGTCAGTATTTTCTTCATATATTTTGGGGCTCTGCTGTTTGGTTCATATATATTCATAATTGTTGTACTTGTTTTAAAATTGTCTCTTTTAGCAATATGTAATGATCATCTTCACCCTTGTAACTTTTTTCATTTAAATTTTTTTAAGCCTGATATTAATAAAGCTATCCCAGCTCTCTATGGTTACTATGTGCATGGTACATATATTTTTTCACTTTCAACCAACTTGTACTTTGAATTTAAGGTCTGTGTCTGGTAGACTGCATATTATTGGGTCATGATTATTGTTCATTCTTTCATTCTGTCTGTCTCTGATTATTGAATGGAGAGTTTAATCCACTTATATTTAAAGTCACTACTGGCAATACAGGACTTCCTTCTTCCATTTTGTTATTTAGTTTTTTTAAATCTTGTCCTGCAGTTCTCCTGATAATGCCTGCTTTTATATTTATTTGATTCTTTGTGTTGTACCATATTTGCTGTGTTCTCAGTTTTATCTGGACATAATTCTCAACTATATTCCTTCTGGTTACGATGAGAATAAAACATAACTTCTTAAATCTAAAAAAATTATATTGGTTTGACACCAACTTAACTTCAAATGCACATATAGTTTTCCTACACCCTTCTGTCTCTACAACAACTTTTGTACTTGCTACTAATTATATCTTTGTTCATTACATATTCAAAACCACAGATATTTCATTACTTTTTATGATTTACTTTTTAGAATTTGTGGGAAGCAAGAAGTGGTGTTTCATATAAACAATATAATGAAGTAATACTGGCATATATAGTTGGACAAAAAGTTAACATTTCTGGAGATTTTCATATCTTTATGTAGCTTTTTTAAACAAATCAATTTTATTGATACATTTTAATAAAGCATAAATCCATCCAAAATGTATAGTCAGTGATATTTGGTATAATCACATAATTGTACAGTCATCACTTCAATGATTTTTAGAGAATTTTGATTTTCCAACAACAACAAAAAAACAAAAAAAATACTCATCATCTCTCAATCACTCTATTATTTCCCTGCCATACATAGCAGCAATTTTGTGTGTATCTCTCTAGTTTATTTGTACTTATACTTTGTATAAACAGACATATATGCAATGAACCCATATTCATATTTTATATGAAGTTTCACTATTATACACAATCCCATGTTACAGTTTTTAGCTTTCCTTCTAGTAATATCTATGACCTTAGACTGACCGTTTCAACCTCTGTCATGCCCATATAATAGTTCTGCTAGTAGCAAACAGTATGACTTGCATAAGGCAAAATATTGAAACACTTTATGAAACCAAACTTTCAACAATTACTTAGATATTTAGCCTCGAGTCTTCCAGATATCCATTAGAAATATAATATGCTTTTCCCTTGACTGAAGAATTTATTGATGTGAGCTTACAGATACAGGAAAAGTTCTTGGCCATGGAAATGTAGGTTTCTCCATGTCTTCTGCATTTTATGTTGCATACATTATAGACACATTTGGGATGAAGGAAAGAGATGCATTTGCTTATGTTCAGGAATGAAGATTTTGTATTACACCTAATACTGAATTCCTCTGTCAACTTCAGGAATATAAGCCATCAAGCTAGCAAAATTCACAATACAGATGACATAATCTTTACAGGCATTACCACAGGCAGTTTGAAGAGAACACATGAAAAATATCATGATTTTGGCACAATGATAGTGGTGACTGCACAGAATGGCTGACTCAAGAGCAACATTTTAGAAGATGTGAATTTCTCTTTGGCAATGAGAAAAGTCTGGAGGAAATAATAATGTATAATGGTAAAAACACAAGTAGTTTCAATTATATGTTGCTACCAGACAAGGTTCTCTGCAATTTGTTGGGCAACATTTTATGATATTCGGCTGTTTTAATAGATGGCCCTGATGGTTTTAGTCCTTTCAACACTGTGCAGTTTTATTATCTGATATTTTGGATTTGCAAAGAGGTATTAGTGCAATGATGCACTTTTCATACTTGAAATTTATTTGTATGCTATAAAGTTATTTCTATAAACAAAATGTGATTTATAGAGGATTTATATATAAAATGGGGGTAATTTATAACAAAAGAATCTACTAAAGTTTCCAAAAATTAACTTTCCATTATATATATTACATTTAGAAATAATTTTACAGGTCAATTTTATGATGAAGCCTCTCACAGAAACATTAGCAGTTCAGTAGTCTGCCACATTTCTCTTTTTTAGTTAACTCAAAAACTTAATTGCCCTTTTATTTTTTTAAGCTTTTCTTGATCCTTCATGAATAGTCTTTAAATCATGTCATTACCCAACTTTCCTTTCTCTCACACGATCCAATTATTGCTTGCTTTTCCTTTCCCTTAATAAGTTGTTTATTGTACTAAAAAATTTACTGAACAAAAGAAGATATTTTACTTTATAGTACCAATTCTCCTCAAAATAGTATAGAAGCTTTTTCTTGTTTGTTTGTTTGTCCAAAATGCTTTCAAATAGAGTCTAATATACTAATGTAGCACTATTGTTTTTAATCTCTGTGTGAAACCAAAAAGGAAAAGTGCCTTGCATCATTTAGAAAATGAAAGATTAAATCCTCATGAACTCCAAATTAGTAAACAGAACAGTGGAAAGAAGTAAGATTCTTACTGTTTTTAGATTTCTTTGTTTTTTAAAACCATATATTAGTTTAAATAAAAATTATTGAGTTTTAAAGAAATCTCAGTAAATTATTTAGAATATGGAATGTTTACTCCTGTTCATTTTATGTTGTGTTAATGATTCTGTGAGATTGTTCCAACCCAGACAGAACCTTTTCTCTGAAGATGCTTTTATTGGGGAAACTGATTTGTGGGAGACCTTAGTGTTTTCAATTAGCTTTTAAAGCAGTTCTTTAATTGAGTTAATGCAAATTTCCCCCATAATTTGCATTAGCAAAGTCACTTTTTGAATTCTTGGATCTCCATGTTTTTATTTATATGCATAAAATTTGTTCCAAGAAAACCATTTTCTATTTTAAGTATGTGATGTGAGGGAGGAGGGGGGTGCTTTAACTTTTTTATGGTGGATGACTTTAGGGTAGCACAATGAAAACTCCTTTGTATTTTATTTTACTCAGTCCTCTCTTGAGGTGCTTTACTGATGGAATGATTTCCATACATTCTCTTTTTGCCAAGAGGTACAGTGCAAGGTAACCTGTTACACCAAGTTACTTGTTTGGCTTTCCTATGATATATTGATACAGCAAAAGATGTTTATATAAAATAGTGAGAGAGTGGAAATGGATTAAAATGCTTTGCAATTTAAGACGTAATTCTTGTTGGCACAGGCAATATTCCTTTTCTTATTTCTTTTCCCTTCCCCCTTCTTACCAACCTGAAAACAGCATAGCGTTAATCCTATTGTGGTCCAATATTCCGTTGTGTGTTTAGGCCATTTGGTGGAGTGGTCTAGTGGAGTCAAAATTTCATTAGGTGTTAACAAATTCCATTTAACAAAGTGTTAACACCCACAGATTTCCTGTATAAAAATCACTATTGGATAATCAGACAAGATCTCCCTTGAAATTTATATTCTTTGATGCATTATTCTGCAAAGATTCATTAGAATTATAAATTTAGGTTTCAAAAATGAGGCAGTGAGGTGTTTTTTTTTTTTTATTAGCTTCTTAAATACACATATCCCCTCCAGTAATCTGACCAAAAATAAAGATTTGGTTATTAATATTAATTATAACTGGTGATTCCCTACTTTTTCTAAACATTACAATTTTTATGCTGTCACTTAAGTGCCTGCCCAGCACTGTATATTAAAGCCAGTCTCTCAGAAACACAAGAAAAAGTCCGCCATCACTTTGGATGCAATGTTAAAATGAACAAAACATGGAACTTAATTCTTTGTTTCATGGGAACATTGAGGGTTTCTTTTTCTTTTCTTTTCTTTTTTCTTCTCTTTTATCTTTATTAATTATCTTTTCTTCTCTTTCCTTCCGTTTTCCTTTCCTTTTCCTTTCCTTTTCATACATCTTCTACCAAATAGTTCTTCTGGTAATTGATCCTATTCCCACTTCTCTTTGGTTCCATTCCTTCGTTTATTTCCACTAATATTTTGTGATAAATAATTAACTAGGATAATTTAACCAATCATGATTTCTTTCCTAGAGTAATTGAAAAATGAATAATGTATGTGTGAATTAGCACCCACTGAAAATTAAATATATAATCTGGGCACAGAACTTGTTTCAAAACAGGAATACAGTTTTAATGTCTATTTTTAAGAGTATGAAATAACATTGCAAATATTCAAACTGGAATGGCAGTATATTTGCCTTTTAATTTCAGTCAATTGCTTCATATTAATTTCTTATTTGTTAGACATTTAAACAACAGTTACCTTTGTTTATTGATATCTACTCTGATGGAAATTTTAAACTGTGAGAGTTTGCAATACCAACTCTGAACCACATAACTTTTTGAGCTGAATATTAGTTGGAGTCTGGAGTGGGATGAATTCGCTTCATGTGAATTTAGACGTAATGTCAAAAATGTTAAATATGTCATTTTTAAGAAAAGATAAGTTTTCTAATTTTCTTATTACCATGGTATTCAAGTGACTTAGAAGTATTTAGTTGCAATCTTAAGTTATAAATTTGTAATTTCTATATTTGAATCTTAACTTCAGATAGATTAAGTAAGCAATTACATGGTGGATTTTTTAAACAACTGGTTTAATCAATAATTCCATAACAAACTAAGCTTCACTTCAATATTTACTTAATATTTACACATTCAGCAATACTGTATTTAGGAAATGATAGGAAATATCTGAGAAATATCAAAAGGCTTAATTTGTTAATTGATTAGAAAAAATAAGTTTCTAAGATCTCTGCATGTTGGATTTTTTTTCCTTACCCATCAATGGCAGGTAAAAAATCAGAGAAGAGAAAAAGAAAAATCTCTAAAAATACTTGGGTTTACATATCAGCTTCCTCTCACAGGGTGTTGTCATACCTCACAGTTCCAAGTGTACTCTAAAGATCAGTAACATTATACTGACATGTAAGTGCGATTTACTATTCAGCAAAAATGATTAAAGAAGAGAATAAACCTACAGCATCTATTTACGTTTGTGTAGGTAATTGCTTAATTTACTCTTTTAACAAACTATTTGTACTTGCATAAAATGTTTATGTGTGTATAGCAGTTTCACTTTGAAAGATGCTGCTGGCCCAGACACAAAGTACTAAGATTATTTTGTGAAAAAAAAAAAGTATGCTATATATTTTTAAATAACTTAATTAGCATATAATACACACAAAATAAATTCATCCATTTAAAGTGTATAATTCAAACATTTTAGGATATTCACAGATTTGTGAAACCATCATGGCAATAAATTTTATAACCTTTTGTCACTCCAAAAGGTTAATCCTGTATATATGACCAGTCATTCCCCAACGTCCTTAATCCCCTCAGTCCCTGGCAACCAATAATCTACTTCCCATCTCTATGAATTCACCTAATTTAGACATTTCATAAGAAAAAAAACAAACAATATTTCGTCTTTTGTATCTGGCTTCTTTCACTTAGGTTAATGTTTTCAAGGTTCATCTTTGATAGCATGCATTGGAATTTCATTCATTTTTAACACCAAATAATATTTCATTTTATGGGTATACTGAGTGAGATCTTTCTTTTTTATTTTTAAGTGTTTGCAGGTATAACTTTCTCTCTAATCAGTGCTTTAGCAGCATACCCTAAGTTTTGGTACGTTGTATCTTCTTTTCTTTCATCTTAAAGTATTTTATAATTTCCCTTGTGATTTCTTCTTTGACACATTGGTTACTTAGAAGTTTGATGACTTCCTGCCATGTATGTATACATTTGTCAAATTCCCTTCTCTTATGGTTTCCTAATTTAATGTGGTTGAGGTGTTGGAGAATATACTTTGTATGATTTCAGTTCTTGTAAATCTATTGATACTTACTTTAAGGCCTTATATATTGTTTATCTTGCTGTCCTTTGAAATCAATGATTTTTAGTACATTTTAATTTCTTTAATTTTACAAATAAAATATAAATTGTTATAATTAATACTTTATATAATGTTGTGCCTTTTATAGACGCTAAGAGAAGACAGGAGCTCAAGTGTATATTTATAGAGATTTTTACATTAACCTGCTTATTTGCCATATCTGGTTTTCTTCATTTTTTCCTGTGAATTAAAGTCACTATTAATATTACTTCCTTAGTTTAATATAGCTTTACTCCCACCCCATTCCTTTTGATGTTATTGTCAAATATATTACATCTATATACGTTATAGCACAAACAATACAATCATACTTATTGTGTTAGATGTTGTTCTATTACTGAATGTGGGGTGGTGAAGTCACCAACTTTATTTTTAAATAATTCTTTAAATCAAGAATTTGAATTTCTCCAATTCTCTCAGATTCCTTGGTACCTTTTCAATAATGATGGAATTATATATGAGCTCATTTCTGGACTCTATACCTTGCTTTATTGTTTTGGATGTCTATTCTTTAGCCAAAACCAGAATGTCTTTATTACTGTAGATTATAGTCAGTTTTGAAAGCAGGTAAACTAAGGCCTCAAAATTTGTTCTTCCAAATCCTTTTGATTATTCTAGGTTCTTTTCATTTCACTATAAAATGTCCTATTATACAAACACCTGGGATTTTTTTTAAATTTGTAGTTAATTTGGGGAGACTTGGCATAGTAACAAAATTGTTCATGCCGATTCATTATCGTGAGATATCTTTTTTTTTTATTTAGATCATCTCTAATTTCTCTAATCAATATTTTGTCATTTTTCAATGTAAAAGTTTTTTAAATTAATGCTTACAAAATTAAAAAAAACATTTTAGATTACATAAATGTTACATAAAAAATATAGGGGATTTCTATATGCCCTACTTGATACCCCTCTCAAACTTTTCCACACCTGTCATTATAAATAAAATAAATACGTATGTATTTATTCTTATCCACAGTTATTTTATATTGAATGCTATTATTCTTTGTTTTTGACAACTTTAGCTCAAAATTCACAAAAATAAAAATAGAAAAAGGGAACTCAACGAGTTATGGAAATATTACTCCGAAAATGTTCTTTTTTCAGGCAAATTTATCTCCTCTAGTTTGAACTGCTAAATCAGCTTTTCCTCTAATGTTCAGAAAGATACACAGATTAACACAGATAAGTTAAATGACATAGTCAAGTTCCCTTTATTAATAAAAAAATTGAAGAGAAAAATGCATAATCATATTCAATCTCACAAAACCATTTGTAAATTGTATTATAGTAAAAAAAAAATTCCCAGTTGTTCATTGTTGTGTATAATAGATTTAAATTTATAAACCTTGTCATCTGTGACTTTGTTAAAATCCTTTATTAGTTCTGCGTGTGTTCCTCTAGATTCTTCAGTATTTTTTACAAAGCTGATCCTGTCTTCTGTGATTTAAAAATTTTTCTATTCCTTTGCATTCAGTATACCTCTATTGTCTTTCGCCCTGTCTTATTGAAAAGACCTCTAGTATGAAGGTAAATAGAAATGGTAAGACTAGGCATCCTTGCCCTTTTTTTCAGCCTAAGGAGGAAAATATTGTGTCTTCTAAATTAAATACTATGTTATCTGAAAATTGTTCTTTCATATGCCCTTTGTTAGCAGGAAAATGTCCCCTTCTATTCTCAGCATATTGAGAGGATTATTAAATATTTTTTAATTTTATTATTTTGTTTTATTTTTTTTTTAAGGAGGTACCAGGGAATGAAACTGCTGGGACCTGGTACATGCAAAGCAGGCACTCAAACACTGAGCTACACCTGCTCCACCACACATTTTTGTTTTGTTTTTTTCCCCAATGAATAGATTTTTTAACATTGTCAGGTGGCATTTCTGCATCTATTGAGGCAATAGTACTGTTTTTTCTTTTAGGTTTGCAAATATGGTGAATCATATTGATTTGCAAGTGATAAACCAACCACCTTATATTTCTGAGAAAATTGTTCTTAGTGATGATGTATTATCTCTATAGCTTTTTATGGGTTTGCTTTGCTAAAAGTTTGTTAACAAATTTTGTGTTTGTGTTTGTTGAAATGTTCTCTGTAGTTTTTTAAAAAGTCTTTGAATATATGGTTTGGCACAATACTAGTGCTTTCTTGGTAGAATGAGTTGGGGTGTTTTTATTTCTGGGAAGATTTTGTGTAAAATTGATATAATTTCTTAAATGTTAAGTAGCGTTCACCACTGAAGCTGTCTGGATTAAATTTTCTTTCTTCTTAACTTTAAATTTTTTTTCTGTAAATGCAATTCCTGCCATGGATTTAGTTATGATGATATCATAACTTTTCAAGACTGGCTTTTGGTAAAATTTCTATTTTTAGATATTTGCCTATTTTATTTAATTTGCTAAATGCATTGACTTGAAGTTTCTCATAAAACTCCTTGTAATGGTAGCCATGTCTCCTGATTTCTTACTGCTTTTTGAAATTTGCACTTTCATTTTTCCATTGATCAATCTCCAACAGCTTTACAAATTTTAAGTAGCATTTTAGAAACCAGCCTTTTCTCTTTTTGTTTTGAGACAAACATTTATTTGACTTTTGGATGTACCATTTTTTATCTACTTTCTTTTACCTTAATCTTCTTTTTCTTTACACTTAAGGTGTAGTTATAGATCACTTATGAGAATTTTCTTCTCATGTAATATAAATATTTAATGGCATACCTATCCCTTTTAACATTACTTTTCCTGCATTGCCCTTATTGATATGTTAGGTTTTCAACTCATTAATTTCATCATTGTAAACTAAGTATTGAGCTAAAAATAAATTTTCTGCTTCCCATGTTTTGTTTTGTTTTTTCTTGGACCCAAGGATTAATTAGAAGTGATCTATTTAAATTCAAAATATTAAAGAGTTTTCCAGATATCTTTCTGATATTGATTTTTTACTTTTTCTATCTTTCTGTATGTTTTGTTGTGTTTGAAATGAATATACACACATGTGTTATTGTGCATTGGAGTCTAAAAATATCAATTGAGCCAGGTTGGTTGATGGAGTATTTTAATTCTTTTACATTTTGATTATATCCTGTGTAGATTTTATATTAATTGCTGAGAAAGCAGTATTGAAATTTCTAGTCTATAATTGTGCATTTGTCTATTTCTTCTATCAGTTTTATCAATTTATGATTCATATACTTCAAAGTTCTGTTATTGCTTGCATATACATTTAGGATCACTATGCCTTTTGATTTATTAAACAATTCATTTTTATAAAATATTCCACTTTATCTCTGGAATTATTCCTGCACTGAAATCTAAATTTTCTGGTATTTAGATAGCAATTCTCAACTTGCTATTTGTTTCTGTGACATTAGTTCTTTCTAACTTTTTCCTTGCTTCTTTTGGCCTGAGTATTTTTATGATTCTACTTTATCACCACCATTTCTCAATAACCAAACCCCTTGTTGTGTGGTTGCTCTAGCATTTGCAATATACATTTCTAACATCACAGTCTATCGGCAAATAATATCCTACCACTTCTTGTGCTATGTAAGAATTGTACGCTAGTGTACTTTTATTTGCCCTTACCTGGACTTTTTGCTTATTTTTGCCTTCTATCTGATTTCTACATACATTATAAACCCAAAACATTGTTATTTTTGTTTGCACTCATTTATGTTTTCAAAATTATTTTAAAGGGATAAAAGTATCTTTTAGATATACTTACATACTTTTCATTTCATTATTCTTCATTTTTGCTTTATATCCTTGCTTACATTTGTTATAGTTTTCCTCTGCTCAAAGGAAGGATATTACTCCTTGTGTTTTGGTCTCCAATGACATTTTTTCCTTACTTTTAAAGAAGCTTTAGATTACATGTTTGTTACATCAAAATATAGAGGATTCACATATACCCCACACCAGTCCCCTCCACAATTTTCCCAATTAACATATTTCATTAGTGTGGTCCATTTGTCACAACTGATGAACACACTGATACCAACCATGGTCTGCAGTGTACATTATGGTTTACACTTGAACTACATAATTTTATAGGTTTTGACCAAATATTTAATGGCCTATATCCATCATTGCAATGTCATGCAGAACAATTCTACAATTCCAAAGGCCTAGAAATGCTCGATGTGACACTCATTCTTCCCTCTCTCTCCACTCAGAATCTCTGGTGTCCACTGTCTTTATATCAAAGTTGCTAGTTCTCCTACTACTAGAACAATAAGTCCACTTTAGTCCACAGTTTCATTCCCACTCTGTTTATGATTGATATGGGCCTTAGATCCCATGGGGCAGATGGATGAACTGTCTTGCTTGCAGATTTGGATAGTCTGTTTTTTGGGGACCATTGTTGGTATCATCATCAAATTTTTGTTAGTTGTCCCAGGTGAGTGCAATGAACTGAAGACTATGTGTTGGCTGCAACTCTGCTGAGATTTAGGGCTCAAAGTGCATATTAACAGCTGGAAGATTTAAGTCTCTGGACACTTATTTAATGGGTATAGTGATAATCACATGTTCAAATAAAAGGGACAGAAGAACAATGTGTAGGAAAATTTTAAGTGAGTCCAAGCCCAACTCTGATATATTTGGGGATAGGTTATCATATATGCCAAGGTAAGGCCCAATGGCAGGGTGATGAATTATTAGGTTTGTCTGCCCTGCCTATAGTGTGCAGATGTCTCTAGAGCCCGCAGAAACCCACATGCTTGAGGCATTGTTTACTGGGATAGTGAGATACCCCTAAGACTTACATAAAAGAAACCTATGGAATGACCTTCCAACTCAATTTGAAATTTCTTAGACATAAAACCTTATTTCTATTTAATATTTTCCCCTTTTGATCGAGGACTTTTTTTCAAATTTATCTATTGTTAGCATTTGGTAATAATCTCTGGGTGCCAGGGAGGCTTATCCCCACGAGTCATGTTCCATGCTCAGGAGAAGGTAATGAATTTATATCCTTATTTGGATTAGAGAGATGCCACATTTGAGCAACAAGGAAGCTTTCAAGAGGTAACTGTTAGGCAATATATAATACTAGGCTAAGTTTTAATTTCACAATAACAAGGTTTAAATACAAACATCAATAACAAGGGCCTGGCATATTAGTCTCTCCTCTTTTGCTAGGCAGTGCCCATGTATTATAGGGTTTCTTACCACTCTAATAGAGAAGGCTTTATAATAGACTTCATGTTTTAGAGAAACTTTGGGTTTACAGAAAAATTGCAAATTAATTATGTAAAGTTCTCTTAGATCCACTCACATCCCACCCACTCCTACAATTTTCTGTATTATTAACATTTTGCATCAATACAGTATATTTTTTAGAATTGATGAATCCATATGGACACAAGATTAACTAAAGTCCATAGTTTACATCAGGATTCACTCTTCGCATTATAAAGTACTATAGGTGTTGATAAATGCACAATATTATGTATCCATTATCACAATATCATACATAATAGTTTTATAGTTTATACATATCCTGAGTTCCACCTTTTCACCCTTCCCCACTTAAGCCCCTGGAAAAGAATGATATTTTCACTATCGTTATAGTTTGTCCTTTCCAGAATGTTTTATAGTGAGAATCATCCAGTATGTAGCTTTGTTAAAGTGGCTTCTTTCACTTAGATATAAGAATGTAAGTTTCATCCATGTGTTTTTGTGGCTTAATAGATTCTTTTTTTAAATCACTGAATAATATTCTGTTTTATGGATGAAGCACCATTTATTTATTCACCTACTGAAAGACATTATGGTTCTTTCCAATTTTTGTCAATTATGAATGAGGCTTCTATAAACAATCTTGTGCAGGTATTTGAAGGGGTATATGTACTCCACTCATTTGGGCAAACACCAAGAAGTGTAATTCTTAGCGCATAATGTAAGCCTATGTTTAGTTTTGTAAAAATCTGCCAAAGTCTCTTCCAAAGTGTCCATATAATTTTGCATTCACACCAGAAACTTATGAGATTTCTTGTTACTCCACGTTCACGTCCATCATTGGTGTTGTCACTGTTTTAGATTTTAGCCATTCTGCTAGGTGTGTACTGGTTTCTCATTGTTTTAATTTACAATTCCTTAATAACGTAAGGTTGCGCATCTTTTAATATGCTGTCTGCTATCAACATATCTTCTTTAGTGAGCTGCCTATTCAGATATTTTGCACGTCTTTAAGTGGGTTTGCTTGTTTTCTTAATGTTGACTTTTAAGATTTCTTTGTATATATTTTGGATACAAGTCTTTTATCAGATATGCATTTTGCAAATATTTTTCCCAGTCTGTGGTTGTATTGTCATTTTCTTAATGGTGTCTTTCACAAAGCAGAAATGTTTAATATTAATTAAGCCCACTTATCAATACATTATGTCATGCATTACACTTTTTATGCTTTATGTACAAAGTCATTGCCAATCCCAATGTCATTTAGATTTTCCCACAAGTTATCTTTTGGAAATTTCTATTTTTGCATTTATATTCATGTATATTTTCCATTTTGAGTTACTTTTCATCGATGTGTGGTTTGTTTCTGGATTCAAAGTTTTGGATGTGAATGTCCAGTTGTTACAACACTATTTGTTGAAAAGTTTATACTTCCTCCCTTGAATTGCCTTTGATCTCTTCTCAAAGATCAGTAGATTATATTTGTATAAGTGTATTTCTTGGTTTTCTATTCTCATGCATTGATTTATTTGCCTATATTTTCACCAACAATACTCTGTGTTGATCACTGAAGCTTTATAGTAAGTGTAACAGTTTCATATTATTGGTGAATTCCAAAAATAAATATTGGATATTGTTTGTAAACTGGTATTTTCCTGTGGTCATGTTAGAGTGTATTGGATTCAGAGGTTTTACTTTTACTTGATTAAATAATGATTAAGGTTTGATTGGACCATGTCAGTAGGACTTTGCATCTGCGCCCCCATCTTGGGCAGGGACTCACAGTGAAACTGCACCGCAGAGAAGGGAGTTGGAATCTTGAACTGGAGCCGCGTGAAGTAAGCACACAGAGGAGCTTGGTCATGAGGAAAGATAGAACGTCTCTGGAAAAGAAACAAGCCATTCCCCTAATAGTCTACAGCTGGCATGGTGGAGATAGAGCAGCTGAGCCCAGAGAGAGGCAGGCCCTTGGAAAAGAGGAACCTAGCAACCTTGAACCCTGGCAGATGTCGGCAGCCATGTTGCTTCAACAGTGGCCATAGGCTTTGGTGAGGGAAGTAACTTAAACTTTATGGCCTGGTAACTGTAAGCTTCTACCTTACAGAAACCAATGGATTTCTGGTATTTTGCATCAGCACCTGTTTAGCTAATACAGTAAATCTTGAATTTGAGTAGAGTCAGTTCTCTGACTTTGTTCTTCTTCTTCAGTAGAATACAGTCTATTTTGGATCTTCTGCTTTTCCAGATAAACTTTAGAATCAAATTGCCTATATGCACAAAATAGCTCATTTGGATTTAATGGGGACTAAATTAAATTTACAGACCAAGTTTTGAAAAATTGGATTTTTAATAATATTAACCCTTTCTATGAACTTGGACAATCTCACCATGTATTTAGACATTGGATTTATTTCATAAGATTTTTGTTGTTTTCCTTATATAAAAATTGTACTTTTTTTAGATTTGTACATAAATTTTTCATAGCTAATGTAAATGGTTTTGTGTTTTCAATTAAAATTCTGCTTGTTCATTGTTGGTATATAGGCAAATAATTAACCTGCATAAAACTTGTTATAAATGCTTATCAATTCCGGAAGGATTTTGTTTTTGATTCTTTGATATATTTTACAATGATAATCATATTATCTGTAAACAAAGACAGTTTATTACTTCTTTCCAGTTGCTATACCATTTATTTGGTTTTCTTATATTATTTCACTAGCTAAGATTTCCTCTATGATTTTGAATAGGTACAGTAAGAGGGGACATCTTTATCTTGTTCCTGATCTTAGAGAAAATGCAAGTAGCTGCTTACCATTAAATGAGGTTGACTGTAGGGTATTTGTAGATGTTCTCTTTTTAATACATACTTTTTCATTTATTTTAACGATACTTAGATTACATGAATGTTACATACAAAACATAGGAGATTCCCATATGCCCCAATCCCTCCCCCTCCGACATTTTCCCACATTAATAGCATCCTTCTTTAGTGTGCTACATTTGCTAAAATTGATGAACACATTTTGGATCATTGCCACTAAGTGTGGATTATAGTTTATATTGTAGTTTACCCTCTCTCTTGCACAATTTTGTAAGTTATGACAAGATATATAATGGCCTTTATCTGTCATTGCAATGTCATTCAGGACAATTCCTAAGTCCTGAAAATGTCTTGATATTACACCTGTTTTTCCATCTCCCTCCCATCAAAACGTCCAGTGGCCACTGCCTCCATATCAATGATATAAGTTCTTCCACTGCTAGTCTATGGTAGAATATCAGTAAATCTACTCTAGTCCATCATTCATCCCCAATCCCGAGGATTCTAGGATGATGATGCCCAATCCACCCCTAATTGAGAAAGGGCTTAGATACCATGGGAAAGATGGATGGGACTATGGTCCTTGCAATTGTTGACTCTTTCTGTTCCTTGGGATGGTCATTGCCCATCATCATTTCTTGGCAGTTGTCCTGGGTTAGTCCAATGACCTGAAAAGTAGGTGTTGCAACTCTATTGAGATTCAGGACCTAGCTGGCACATGGGAAGCCCAAAGATTTAAGTTTCTTGGACATACACCTATCAAATCTAGCACTAACAATAGGTACAAATAGAAGTGGCATAGGAGCCTTGTGTAGAGAAACTACAACTGAGTCAAACTCTGTTACTCTGGGGAGCATAAATTCCAAAGTAGGGCCCACTGGTAGGGCACAAAACTCCTGATCTGTCTGCCCTGTCTATAGTTTCTGGATGTTTCCAGAGCCCCGAGGAGCCCCACTAATTGAGGTAGTATTTTCTTTGGCAGTCAATGAGATCCTGCTGAGAAATACATGAGCATATCCTCAGGAATGACCACCCGACTCACTTTGAAGTCTCTTAGCCATACAAACTCATTTGACTTTACCTTTTCTCCTTCTGGTCAAGGTCTTTTTCCAGTTGCATTGTTGTTGGTCTTGGTAGTAATCACTTGTTGCCAGGGAGGCTTATCCCCAGGAGTCCTGTCACAGGCTGGGAGGAAAGTAATGCATTTATATGATTAATTCAGCCTAGTGAGAGGCCTAATTTGATCAACAAGTAAGCTCACAGGAGGTAACTCTTAGACAACCTATAATACTAGGTTAAGTTTCAATTTCCAAAGTAAAGTTTTGTAAGTACAGTCATCTATACCAAGGCCTCGCCAATGGACCATCCTCATTCTCTAGTCACTGCCCCTGTACTCATAGGATTCTTGTTGTTCCATTAGACAATGTAGCAGAGCTTCTGAGGATGGGAATTCGATATTCTTTGAGGTATTGTGTGGATCTTCACCCACTGTGACAATGCCCCATGAACACTTGACCACATTCTTATGACTTTGTATGGCATATAGGTATGTCACAGGTGAACCTCCTCCCATGCATCCCCCATTACTGACACCCCTCACCAATGGTTGTGCCCTGCCATAGTTGTAACA